>CAUYTI010152077.1:0-42620 GCA_963575145.1 Galago senegalensis | reverse complement strand
GGAGACTCGCTTGAGCCCAGGAGTTGGAGGTTGCTGTGAGCTGTGATGCCATGGTACTCTACCCAGGGGGACAGCTTGAGGCTCTGTCTCAAAAAAAAAAAAGACTGTGAGATCTTGGAGATATGGAACAGTGAGATGAACAGTTCTAACTGCTGGACTCCCAGGACACGCAGGAACAAGCTAGACCGAGGTCTCCTGCGGGTCTCTGAACGCAGGCTCACTCCTGCAAAGAATAAAACTTTGTTTCAGCAGACACAGGTTTACATGACAGGAAAGGGGGGCGTGTGCATGTAGCCAGATGCAGGTAACTACGAGCAGAGCACCTGGGGTGAGAACGGGCCCTGGGAGCTGGAAACTGCTGCGGGAGGGGAGCTTTGAAGGCGACTCTTAAGAAATGGGTGGGATTTGGGGAGAACTGGTTGTAAGAAAGGAAATTTAAAAATTGATTTTAAAATTCACATAGAAATGCAAAGGATGCCAAATATCTAAAACAACTATAAATAAGGACAAAGTTAGAGGACCCACCCCCTCGGATTTCAAGACGTATAAAGCTATTCAAGCACGAAGTGTGGGATTGGTGTAGAACAGGCCCAGAGAACAAGGACCGGAGAGAGAATGTCCAGAAAAAGACAACCCCCATACGACAAACTGATTTCCAGTAAAGATGCAAAGGCAATTTGGTGGAGAAGGGATCTATTCAACAAACAGAGCTGAATGATTAGACGTCTATCCGCAAAAGAGGTGCTCGGACCAGATCGCACACCATGCACCCCAAACCCTCCAAATTCTGCATAAACCTCAATGGAGAACCTGAAACTATGAAACATCTAGGCAGGACGAGCCCTTTCTGACTTTGGTTCAGCAAAGCTGTCTTCTCTGTGACCTTAAGAGCCTGATCTGTTAAGAAGGAAGTTGGGGTGGGCTTCATCCGAACAAGGACCCTCTGCTCTTCAAGACACCGGTAAGCAAATAAAAAGATGAACCACAGAGAAACGACCTGCAGGGAGGGACCTGATAAAGGACTTACACCCACAATTCAGTGATAAAGCAGACTCCCTGAAGAACAGTGGGCAAAGACTGGAAAAGACACTTCACAGAGAAGAACAAGCACAGATGCTGAACACCAGGACAGATGTGTTAAAGAGCTCAGTGACAGACTCTCACGCTTGCATGTTAGAGTGGGTGAACTGCCGGACACGCTGGAGCAGGTGTCCTCAAACTACGGCCCGCAGGCCACATGCAGCCCCCCTAGGACATTTATCCGGCCCACCAGGTGTTTTTGCCGCTGCTGCCTGTCCTGCTTAGCAGCCGACTCATCCCGGGGCCTGCAGTCTGGCCCTCCAATGGTCTGAGGGACAATGAACTGGCCCCCTGTTTAAAAAGTTTGAGGACCCCTGAACTGGAAGGACAGAAGTTCCCAAGTGGCCACAGTAGAGAGGAAGCTTAAAGCCAGAATGATGAGCTGATCTGATGTGTGTGGCGGTGCCCTGGGGGGTCGTAATGTCCATTCAGAAAAGGGAGGTCACCTGGCTCTCTGGAAGGGGCTGCCTCAGCTGTGCTGGGTCGGGGTGGCACAGGTCACACAGAGCCCCGAGGCCATGACTCCATCCCTGAGTGACAGGAGAAGCCAGTACAGAAATCTGAAGAAGAGAAACCTGGCAAGTTACATTTAAAAGAATTGCATGGGCCTCTGTGTTGAGAGTTCTTACAGCAGGGTCACAAAAAGTAGCTCAGCAGAGGGGCCACTCAGCGCCTAATAAGTGCATTGTCATCTTCTGTAATGGCACAGAGTCCTCTGCCAGCTGTGCCCAGGCCCAGCTGAGGGGCCTTGGCTGATGCCCCCTCCTCTTAAGAATCTCCCTTGGTCAAAGCAGAAACCGCTTTACTCTGACTGGCTTGAAGGTACAAAGGTCGTGCCCCTGCCTCCAAAGGGGACTGAGTTCGTGGTGCATCTGTGCCCCAGTCACAACCTCAGGGCTCCGTGTAACCTGTGTCACCTCCCCTGCCCAGCACAGAAGAGGCAGCCCTTACAGCGAGACAGGTGACCTCCATTCTAGGTTCCAGGGAGACCAGCATGAGGCCAGTCCCCCCTCCACTTCCACTGAGGCGTTCTTTTCTTAAAAATTTTTTAAATTTTTTAAAAATTCAATATCTTATGGGCTGCATGTGACATCTTGACAGGGGCCTACAGTATGCATCAGTCAAATCAGGGTAATTGGGGCAGCCAGGAACACTCCAGTTCCCCTGTCTCAGTTATTCTAAAGTATGCCCTGCTTTTTGAGTCTAGTCACTTTGTGGCATTGTTCATTCTGTCCATTTTTCCACCCGTTAAGCACCCCACTTTATGCCCTCCCGGCTCCCTTCCCGGCCTCTGGGAACCGTCACTCTACCATCTGTCTCTGTGGATTGTTTTGCCTTTAGCCCCACACAGCCGTGAGAACAGTGAGATGTGCCCTCTGTACTCGGCTCATTCACTTCATCTCATGGTCTCCAGTTCCGTCCTTGCTGTTGCAAATGGCTCTTATTTGTGGCTGTGTGACGCTCCCCTGTGTGTGTACCATGATTTCTTTATGCAGGTTGATTCCAAATTGTGGCTACTGTGGACAGCGCTGCAGTGGACAGGGCAGCACAGGTGTCTTTTCAATAACTGAATTCCCCGTTTGATTCACACAGCAGCGTTGCCAGGTCATGTGGTGGTTCTACGCTCAGTTTTGTGAGGAGCCCCACACCGTTCCCCGTCGTGGTTGTGCTGAATTACGCTCCCACCACAGCACCCAGGGCTCCCTGCCCTCACTGCTTCCGTCACACCCCTGCTTCTGATAGCTGCTGCTAGTAAATCTCTTCAAGAGTCCTCATCTCAGCCTCTGCTCCTGTGGAACCTGGCTTAAGGTTGACACTATTGCTGCCACAGCTGCCTCTCAACTTACCACTTGGGTAGTGCAATTTGTCCTCACGCACTCACCTGAACACAGAGACTGGCGCTTCCAACTCGCCTGGGCAGCTCACAGGCTCTGAGGGCACCTCAGGGACAGACTCACATGTGCGAACGTCCCTACACATACCCTGATGCTACTCTGCTCTCTGAGAAGGTGGGTTTGTGCAGCCTAACCCTGCATCAGGCTGAAGTTTCAGTACTCATCTTCATTAATTTGATTGTGAGTACACACCCAGGGTGATCTGGGTCAATCAGATTTTCATTTTAAAAGCAAAACATAACCGGTTACACAGTCCCTCACATCCCAATTCCTACCCATGAAGGAACATTGCAGACTGGGTCAAAATCTACACATGCAAAACCTGTATTCTAGGTGAGGAATGGAGAGAAATGGAAAGAGAAAAAGCAAAATGGGGGAAGGGAAACCTTCGCTCCAAAGAGACCAGATGGAAAGGATCTGGAAATACAAACACATCTCTCCCACGTGTCTTTGGGTCTTATGATCTAACGCCGTCTCCAAGGTCCTGGAATGTAAACACACACCTGCCGAGCCAGGCGTGTTTCTCTGGAGTTCCCTCGCTTGAGGCTCGCTCTTCACCACAATCACATGTTTCCAGCAAAATTTATTCAAAAGCACAATTCTATTTAAAAAAAAGAATTTTTTCTGTACACCCCAAGTCTGTCACAAGAACCGGCAGAGGCTGCCTCTGACCACAGGCTGCCCAAAGTGTCCTCTATGCAGCTGCCCACAGGCCTGGCCCAGCGCAAAGCTGGTCTTCCTACCATACACTTGCTGGGTGGCAAGATGAATTGTCCTGCCACTAATGAACAGTATTTCCGAGCATGATAAAACACTCACATACCCAGTGTATGTTTTGGAAATGTCTCAGCAGTTTTCAAAAGGAAAAAAATTCTTTGAATTTATCCTGAGCTGGTTGTGCACCTCTGCAAGAGGAATCCTGGCATGTTTTAAATCATCTTAATTCTTTTGCAATTTCCTTAAGGTTTTCTCTTTTTAAAACTTCCCAGATGACTTAGACAGTAGACTCTTTGATCATTCCAGGCTTGGGGGCTTTTCTCCCAGGGCCTCTGTGTCCCAGCACGTGTTGTGAGCAGCGGCTCTGACAGCTTCTGTCTCGCTGTCTGGTCAGCACTGTTTGAAGAGTGAGCAGCCTGGAGGATGGAGACACTGTCTCCCTCTCGGGCAGAGGGCAGGCTTGCTTGCTCTTCAGTATACCAAAGACACTGTCTCCTTTGGGGCAAAGGTCAGCAGGTCTCCCTGCAGCTCTTGTCACCCCGAGAGCCCTAAGCTCCCTGCCACGAGGCCATCCACTGTGAGCTCCACACCCACCTGTTTCTGCCACGGTTCCCCCTCAGAGACTTGGCGGAAAGGGGCAATGTCTAAGTTTCCTGTTGCTGATTAACAATACCTAAAAATGTGAAACTGGGCAAAGGCTGGAAGAGTGCTGAGGTGCAAGGCAGAACACGACCAGCTCGCCCTGAGCAGCTTCTTGGTGGGAGCGTGGACATTAGCAACTGTCAGCGAGGACTCGGAAGGAAGTGAGAAGCCTGACAGGCATGTCTCGGGGAATGCCTGCAGCATCAGGACCGGACAGCTGGCAGGAAGTGGGCAGTAGAGGCAGGTGAAGGTCCTGATGGGATGAGGTGGTTCCTGTCACTGGAAACTGGGGAAGAGGGCCCTTTAACCTTTGACTTGGAAATCTCCTTAGCTAATACTTAGGCTCCTGTGGCAGCTGTGGTCCATGCTGTCCCTCTCTGGCTCCTATGGCAGCTGTGGTCCATGCTGTCCCTCTCTGGCTCCTGTGGCAGCTGTGGTCCATGCTGTCCCTCCCGTGGCTCCTGTGGCAGCTGTGGTCCATGCTGTCCCTCTCTGGCTCCTGTGGCAGCTGTGGTCCATGCTGTCCCTCTCTGGCTCCTGTGGCAGCTGTGGTCCATGCTGTCCCTCCCGTGGCTCCTCTGGCAGCTGTGATCCATGCTGTCCCTCTGTGGTTCCTGTGACTGCTGTGCTCTCCCTTTGTCTTGCTATTTTGGCAGTGTGTCCTTTGACTCAGTCTCCCATTTGTTTACGTTTCTTGCTTTTGTATTTTCTCTGCTCACATCTCCTTTTTCTTGCACCCACATTCCAAGGCACATACAGCCTCCCTCGTCCTGCAGGGGTTTTCTTACTCAGTGTCCCCATTGCTCACAGGCCCGCCCATGCTGCTCTGCTCACGTCTCCTGCCCTGACCTTGCTGGCAGAGCCCCGCCTTGCAACCTAACAGCTTTCCCAGTTGCATTTTCAAATTTTCGGGGACTAGTGGCTCCTTTTTCTCTTCTGTTTTCTCCTGTTTGAATGGGAATACTGTCGATCCTGGGACAATAAGGGTTTAAACTACACAGGTCCACTTATAAACAGAATTGGGGATTTTGCTATTTTTTCTAAAAAAAATATATGGGTGTAAAACACAGTATTCCTGGGATGCAAAACCCACACATATGAAGAGCCAAGTTTTTAATTATGTGGGTTTCACATGGCCAAACTCGGGGCTTGAGTATGCAAGGACTTCAGCATATGGGGGCCCTGGAACCAATGCCCCACGCACACAGGGACAGTTGTATTTATAAATTGTATCTTAAGCTATACAGTATTATATTTTGGGAGAAAATCAGTTGTTTTCCCAGATGAATCATATCGAGGATCTCACTGAAGCTGACTTAAACGATTTAGATGATGAGCTCTGGGACTTTCCAGCTGATAAGATTGAGGTAATACCTTGGACTTTGGACTGACGCTATAATGGATTGAGACTTTGGAGTACAGAGGGGGTGAATGTATTTTGCACATGGAATTAAATGAATGTTTGGGGACCACAGGAAGATTTGTAGGCTAATAGCTCTGTACACGCGTCCACACCCTTACCCCTGGAGCCCATATATTTGTAGCTTTACATGCAAAAAGGACTTTTAGGTGTGATTGTATGACGTATCTTGAGATGGGGAGATTATCCCACATAATCCAATGTAACCACAAAGGTCCGTATAAGAGGGAATCTGGATGGTCAGAGATGGAGATGAAGAACAGAAGGAAAGGTTGCATCACCTGGGGCCACGTGCCAGGAGGTGAGCAGACATTGCAGCCACCTGGGGCCACGTGCCAGGAGGAGAGCAGACATTGCAGCCACCTGGGGCCATGGCCAAGGAGGTGAGCAATCCATGGGGGCTGGAAAATGCAAGAAAATGGGTTGTTCCCCAGGACTCCAGAGGGAGACAGCCCTGCTAACACCTTGATCTGGGCTCCCTGAGTCGTCTGTGCTCTAGAATTATACAAGAATAAATTATTGTTGTGGCAACAGACATCAGGAAACAAACTCTGGAGCCAACATGACTGTGAGGCACCTGAGCCTGCCACTCTCTGAGAGTTCTCGTGTCTGACCCCGGGGTCTTGTGTCTCCTGACAGCGTCCATAAGACGGAGGGAAGCTAACTGCTGACTTGGAGATGGACAAAACCTTAGATCCTTCACAGTTCTTGACATCTGACTCAAAGAAATGATGAGATGGGTATTCTTCCAGTTTTTAAATCTTTCAGTCTTCTAAGTGTACTTCTAAATAAGATCATTCACATAGTCAAACTTTAGTAAGAAATAGCCCATCATTCATATTTTGTTAAGTAAATTATGAATAACACCCCAAATCAACTCCTCACTGCTCTCTCTTGCATAAAAATCTCATGAAAGTATCTATTTGCAAAAATGTGTTAAAGAAGCTTTAATTACAAGAAATCATCCATTCTTTGTTCTACTTATTGTATTTATTGTTAGAGTCTTTTTTTTTTTTTGAGACAGTCTCACTATGTTGCCCTCAATAGAGTGCTATAGTGTCACAGCTCACAGCAACCTCAAACTCTTGGGATCAAGTGATCCTCTTGCTTCATCCTCCCAAGTAGCTGAGACTACAGGCACCTGCCATAACACCCAGCTATTTTAGAGACAGGGTCTTGCTCTTGCTCAGTCTGGTCTCCAACCTGTGAGCTCAGGCAATCCACCCTCTTCGGCCTCCTAAGTGCTGGTATTACAGCCATGAGCCACTGCACCTGGCCTATTGTTAGAGTCTTAAAGAATAATATTTTCTTTCAAATACATATGGAAAAGAGATTTCTTTCAGTTGGATAAATTCCTAAATGAACTTTCACACATGACTCAGATCTCTAAGATCCCAAGCTGACAGAACCAGCACTACCCACTCCAGGGAGTTAAGAGGCATCACAAACACAGCACGGCTGTGTAGGAAATGAAAATTCAGACGTGTGGGAACAAAGCCGGAGAGCACTGCTGAGCGGTCAATGCGTTTATTTCACAGGTTAAGCAAGACAGTGGTGAGCACATTTGTAATAAAATACCACCCAGAGAGGGGCAGCTGGCCATGCACACCCTGACCACCCTGAGTATCTGTTAGTGGGGCTTTTACAGCCCATTGACCATTTCAACTCAAAGCCAGGTGACCAAGTTATCAGACAGCATGGCAAATAGTATCTTTTAAACAGTATTTGTTGTGTTCTGTTGCCAGTGGCCAAGCAGTGGGACCACAGATGCACTGACACGGATACACAGAAGGCCTCTCCACGCAGCTGACAGCCGTCCTGACATACCCTGGGCTGCCAGTGCCCTGTCAGCCCATTCTGAGGGGCTCGGAGCTTCTCCAGGTCTAGGCATGGGTGGCAGGTCCTCGGAAGAACTTTTTCAGCACATGACAGCAGAAATGTAGGCACAGGGACCATACCAGGTGAGGTTCCTGATACCCTGGTGCTCACCCTCACCCTGGCTAAAGCTGGTTCAGTTAAGGGCTGCGTGCAATGTGCAGAGATTGGGAAGACCCTACCAGTGCCAGGAGGCAAGGCCCTCCTCTGTGCCACTCGATGCATGCTCAGCCTCACTTGGGTGCAAAGTCACAAATTCACAAAATGCTAGAGGTGGATGGGCCACTCCAGACACATCACTTCACGGTTGAAAATGTGGCTGCCACAGAGGCGAAGCAACTTGCAAAAGGGAGGGTGTGGTGGGCAGCAGGGCCAGGGCAGGGCCAGCGACTGAGTGAGGCTGAGCCTCACACAGCATGCCTGCAACAGATGACTGCCCAGATTCTACCGGGGTGAGAGATGGTGCAAAGCCAAGCCCCTCAGAGCCCTGAATGAAAGTGCTAGAAGCAAAAGCAGCAGAAAACAGGAAGCCCTGTGACTACTTGGCCTTCCTCTGAGGGGGCTCGTCTGTCTGCCTGCCTGTTTCTCTCTGTCTCTGCCTCTCTCTCTCTCTGTCTGTCTCTATCTCTCTCTCTTTCTGTCTCTGTCTCTCTCTTGCCCCCTGCCACACACATAGAGTTTTGGTGGATAGAAATTTCTTGTTATACAGAAACAAGAATCCACCTCTTCAGACAGACACCTCCTCAGAGCACGGTTCTCAGTCCAGGTCTCTGCATGATGCCTGGGAAAGCGGCTTATTCTCCAGAACGACAGGTGGTTCAGAAATCAGAAGGTCGTCCTCCCCAAAGGAGGCATTCTGCTCCGTGTTCACGAAGTTGGGGATGTCGAACGTCATGAGCCTGTTCAGCTCCTCCTCTGGCCGCCCGCTGCCTCTGACAGCTTCCTGGAGCTGGACGTCACTGTCCAGGCCTGTGGTCTGGTGACAGGCTTTGGCCCTGTCCACGTGTCCCACTTCATTGATGTAGCAGTGAAAGAGAGACCTGGACTCCTCATTGCCCTGGCAGGAAAATGCCTTATCTGGATCCAGAGGTCTTCCAAAGTCCGACACAAAACTGTTCATTCGGAATCTCTTCTCTGAAGACTCTGCATTGCTATAAAGGAAAGAAGAGAAGAGGTTTACCTGGTGGCCACTCACCTGCCCAGAGGGCACCGTGCAGCTCTCCCGGTGAGTCTGTGCAAGGGCATGGGACAGGCGGGGAGTGAGGGCATCACGCCCCAAACATCCACAAATAACCCAAGATAAAAGCCTCCAGACAAGGGCCCCTGGAGCATCCGGGGAACAGACTCTGCTGTCGAATCCCCCACCATTCTGTGGCTACACCAGCGGTTCCCCATGGGGCTCCTGGGTCACGAGCATCAGAATCACCCAAGGCGCCTCTCAGAAAGCAGAGTTCTGGGCAGCATATGCTCGGAGCTCAGAATGCAGCCTCACTCATCTGCATAAAGATTCAAGAATCTCCAAGGCCACTGCTCACACTGAGGTCTAAAACCCCTGGACACATCATGCCAGCCTGAAAACACCACCACCTCAGAGGGCCGTCAACTGCCCGTCAAGGGCTCCCACAGCTGTGAGCCTCCCCCATCCTCAAAACTGACCAGTGAGGTCACTCAGAGCAAGAGTTGTGCCCATTTTACAAATCTGTAAACTGAAGCAAGAAGCAGTCAGACTTGCACTCAGCTGCACAGCAGGTTAGCAACAGGAGCAGGAGAGAGACCAGGGTTAGCGACAGGAGCAGGAGAGAGACGAGGTTTCTGAATCCTTGTTCCATTCAGTGCATGGCTGTCGGTGGCAAGGGGTGGTGCAGAGTGAACAGCAGACAAAGGAGCTCTCAGTCAGTTTACAGGTGTCTGGAAGAAAGAGCCTGAGGGCACTGAACAGCCTGATGCCACAGCTATTCTCATCACCAACCTTTCCAGACTGACATGTGGGTCACTACGAAAGTTTTGAGACAGACTGCGTGATGCTCCATCAGTTCTAAGAAACGCAGTGGGCAGCACCGTTCTGATGCATCCATGCAGGTATCAGCCTGCCGGCTTATCAGTAATGTGGGGAGGGTTTTATTTGTTTCTGTCTGAGTGGATTTTATGTCTTTTGATTTTTGTATATCTCAAAACTTTCCTGCTCACCCATGTGTAAGGGTTGCTCCTTATGGGCAAGACTTATTAGTGAACACAGTTCCAAATCCAGAACAGAACCTGAGAAACGCCCAGCCCCAGCATCTGTGTTCAGTGAACGTGTGACCTTCCCAGAGCTTCTGCCTCAGCCTCTTCCCTCTGTTCCATGACTCAGCACAAAGCACTTACAACCAAGGTCTCACAGGGCAGGAAGCACAGAGCTAATTTACAGGTCTGGAAAATGAACCATATGTCACCAACCTCTCATACAGGATTTCCCCATTCTCTAGGCCCAGGTGAGCTCAGAAATCAGACCTCCATTTCCAAGCACAAATAGGCGGCCTCCTTCAGGCCACAACGTCTACACTCTAACAAGATCATGAGCAAAGCAGCCTGAGTTTTTTGGGGGTGGTTCCACTTGAGAAGGGAGCACACACTCCAATCCTTTCCCTGAGACAAAAGCTCCAAAGACCTAATAACCATGCCACAGGGGAGGGACTGCATTCACCTTTGAAAGGGTATTTTTCCACCTACCAAATCCTGGCCAAAATGTCATTCTCCAGACAATATATACCCTAGACAAAGAACCGGGGAGGTTTCTTTGCCAGAAGTTCTGGTGCTTTTTAGCTCCTTCTGTCTAGTAAAATCCTATTTTACCACTGATCTGTGGTCTGTGGGTTCATTCTTCAAATCCCTGAGATCAAGGACCCCCTGAAGAAGAAATTCTGGTAATAGCTCCACAGAATCAAAATCACCTGGATTTCAGAGGTTAACCATCGAGGCATTCTGCAAGGTTAACCACCCAGGAGCTCCACGAGGTTAACCAGCCAGGAGCTCTGCGAGGTTAACCAGCCAGGAGCTCCGCGAGGTTAAGCACCCAGGAGCTCCATGAGGTTAACCAGCCAGGAGCTCCGCGAGGTTAACTAGCCAGGAGCTCCATGAGGTTAACCAGCCAGGAGCTCCGCGAGGTTAACCAGCCAGGAGCTCCACAAGGTTAACCACCCAGGAGATCCACGAGGTTAACCACCCAGGAGCTCCGCGAGGTTAACCACCCAGGAGCTCCACGAGGGTAACCACCCAGGAGCTCCGTGAGGTTAAGCACCCAGGAGCTCCACGAGGTTAACCACCCAGGAGCTCCGCGAGGTTAAGCACCCAGGAGCTCCGCGAGGCTAACCAGCCAGGAGCTCCACGAGGTTAACTAGCCAGGAGCTCCACGAGGTTAGCTCTGCGAGGTTAACCACCCAGGAGCTCCGTGAGGTTAACCAGCCAGGAGCTCCGCGAGGTTAACTAGCCAGGAGCTCCGCGAGGTTAAGCACCCAGGAGCTCTGCGAGGTTAACTAGCCAGGAGCTCCGCGAGGTTAACTAGCCAGGAGCTCCATGAGGTTAACCACCCAGGAGCTCTGCGAGGTTAACTAGCCAGGAGCTCCACGAGGTTAAGCACCCAGGAGCTCCAGGAGGATAACCAGCCAGGAGCTCCGCGAGGTTAACCACCCAGGAGCTCCGTGAGGTTAACCAGCCAGGAGCTCCGCGAGGTTAACCAGCCAGGAGCTCCGCGAGGTTAACCAGCCAGGAGCTCCGCGAGGTTAACTAGCCAGGAGCTCCGCGACGTTAACCAGCCAGGAGCTCCGTGAGGCTAAACAGCCAGGAGCTCTGCGAGGTTAACCACCCAGGAGCTCCGTGAGGTTAACCAGCCAGGAGCTCTGCGAGGTTAACCAGCCAGGAGCTCTGCGAGGTTAACTAGCCAGGAGCTCCGCGAGGTTAACCACCCAGGAGCTCCACGAGGTTAACTAGCCAGGAGCTCCACGAGGCTAACCAGCCAGGAGATCCGTGAGGCTAAACAGCCAGGAGCTCTGTGAGGCTAAACAGCCAGGAGCTCTGCGAGGTTAACCACCCTAGGAGCTTTGCAATCCGGCTGGCTAAAATCTATCTCTGAGCATGGTTACCTGGGCAACACCAGGCCAGAATTCCTCTTGGATGCCTGAATCTTTCCTCTCAGTAATAAGCCTGGTTATTAATTTTCATTGCCCGCTAAACACGTGCCTTGTGGAGATCAAGGGTTTACACAATGTCACCATGTCAAGTATTCAGAATTCAGAGAAAAATCAGAGTCTGAGGCCTGTGCCCTAACACAGCCTTCAACAGCCTTCTTTGTCTTTCTGTAGATGACTCTTCCCTCACTTACCACTTCACTGGGTGAACAGGTGTCTGAGAACTGAGATGAGTAGACAGCAGTCTGTGACCCAATAAACTAACACATCACCTCTAGGAAAAAAAGGGGCGTACAGTGCTTGGGAAAAGCCATGATTATGACTGCGGGGCCCACACCTCTCCAGGGCTGGGGCACACTGAGGACCACAGGGCCCACACCTCTCCAGGGCTGGGGCACACTGAGGACCACGGGGCCCACACCTCTCCAGGGCTGGGGCACACTGAGGACCACGGGGCCCACACCTCTCCAGGGCTGGGGCGCACTGAGCTGGGGTGCTCTGAGGACCACAGGGCCCACACCTCTCCAGGGCTGGGGCGCACTGAGGACCACGGGGCCCACACCTCTCCAGGGCTGGGGCGCACTGAGCTGGGGTGCTCTGAGGACCACAGGGCCCACACCTCTCCAGGGATAGGGTGCACTAAGGACCATGGGACCCACACCTCTCCAGGGCTAGGGTGCACTAAGGACCATGGGACCCACACCTCTCCAGGGCTGGGGTGCACTGAGGACCACGGGGCCCACACCTCTCCAGGGCTGGGGCGCACTGAGGACCACAGGGCCCACACCTCTCCAGGGCTAGGGTGCACTAAGGACCATGGGGCCCACACCTCTCCAGGGCTGGGGCGCACTGAGGACCACAGGGCCCACACCTCTCCAGGGCTGGGGTGCACTGAGGACCACGGGGCCCACACCTCTCCAGGGCTGGGGTGCTCTGAGGAGCAGCTTTTCTACCTGCCCGGTCCAGCTGAGTTGACAGTGGACCCAGAAGCACCACAGTGTGCGGTGGTTCCTCCATAACTCAGCCACGTCACCTCAGAACCACCTCTCTTGCTAGAGAATTAGGCACAAGAGACCAAGAGAGTTCTGCTTCTGTCCAGGGCCGAGCCAGGGCAGTGGGCATTAAAGCCCCTCTGAGATGCCTGCTCCACACCCTCTCCCTGAGCTAAACTGGGGTTCCCATGGCCACCCCGCTTCCTGCTAACTTTGTCCCCAGGACCTCTGGTGTGACAACAGAGCAATGTGTGTGATTCTCCCTCCCTGAGAACAGTGGAAGGTTCACCTTGAACTCTCAGAGTCCAGTCAATGTTACATCCTCATCTCATCGTCTTGTATTTCTCCTTTCCCTTCTCAACTAATAAACTAAACAACCTATATGTTGTGAAAGTTGTGAGACTATAAACAGAGGCACTTCAGTTTAAAAAAGTCCCTGCCAAATAGAGCCAGGGAGGCCATGAAGATAGTTCTCAGGCCTGACACCCACAACTGCCATAAAAGATTGCAGAGACCACAGCTTTGCACAAAGACCATCACAGCCTTACACAGAAAATCATTTCTGCAAGGACATCTCCCAGTAACTGCCTGTCCAACCTTGGACTGCTGCCACCTTCATTTTGACCCTTATAGCCAGGGATGTTTATCTCAAAACAGTGTGTAATCCTCCTCATGCTTTAAAAGCCTTGGCCTTCCTTTACCCGCAGAGACCGCAGTACTCACACAAGCTTTCTATGGCATGGCTATTCCAGCTCCAATGCTCTGTTCCCAGCCTAGCATCACTTCACCGTAGAGAGCCTCTCTGTGTTTGTTACTTAGAATAACATGTGAAAAGCTGACCGTGACACAGTTTGCTTCAATTCCATCACTGCCCATCCCAACATGCGGTAAGAATTCCCCCTGTAGGAATGAACCTGTTCCCCAGATAAGGCATCCAGTCTTGGGAGACTGAGAACTCACTCTCTATAGCAAGAATGGTGCCAAGCCATTCATGCAGGATTTGTACTAAAACTCAAAGAACTCCCACTAGCCCCCGAGTCCCACCACCACCACATGGGGGGCCAAATTTCAATATGAGCTTTCCTGGGGACAAACCAACCATATCCAAGCGACAGCAATCTCCTTGTCAACATCTGCTGTCCAGCCGTTGTAACGGCATCTTGTGATTTCAATGTGCATTGCTTTGAAGTCCAATGTTGCCAAGCATCTTCTCACGAGCATGTCAGCTACTGGTTTCTTTTTTCTTTTCTTTTCTGCACGTCCAGCAGACTTGTGATAGGAGTTGGCTAAACGAGGCCCCATAAGAGCAAAGGCTTCTGTGATTAGTGACAAGTGAGACTATACTAACCACCCATGTACAGAGCCGCAGCACTGCCTGCACCCACTCCAGGTAGTAAGGCCTGACAGAGGCGCCGGCCGAACCCTCTGACCTCAGGACGCCTGTGCTTTGTGCTGGGGGTGGTGGTGGTGGTGGTGATGCCTGTGTTGCTGCCACATGCCGGGAGTGTGTTAGTCTAACAGGGCAGGGATGATGTTGATACTGGACAGATGGCACCCCATCCAGCTCAGCTGAGCTGGGCTGGAGGACCTGCCGCCTCTATCTTGGCAGTGTTAGCAGCTGCCAGCAGAGGAACCAGCAGGCTGGAGTGTAGGTAAGCTGGGGGAGCTTCCCTCCCCCACCAGAGGCTCCAGTAGCCAAAGGGACAGGACACCAGTGAGAGGAGACACTGGCACCTCCTCTTCCTTCAGTGCATCCCTGATTGGTCCATTTTCAAAACCTGCTCCTGATTGGTCTATTTTCAGGACCCTAAAGCTCACTGGACAACTGCCCCTATCTATATAAGTCCCTAAGCAGAGAGCCCAAATGCAGACCTCCACAGACCTCTGAGAGAGAGAGAGAGAGAGAGAGAGAGCGCTGTAATACTTGTACTGCTGGTCCTGCTCTGCAAGGAGGTTTGGTTCTTGTGAGAGCTATAACACTTGTATTATAAGACCTATCTTACTGCTGATCCTGCTCCGCAAGGAAGCTTGGTTCTTTGTAAGAACTGTAACACTTGTATTATCAAATAAAACCTATCCTGTGGTCCGTTGCTTCATTCTTCAAACTGCCGAGACCAAGAACCTGGAAATCCAATATCAAAAATCCAGTATCAATGTCACGCATTAGCGCTGCCCTGGGCACTGTTGGGGAAAGCCGTGCGTGCAGTGCACACCCAGGAGAAATAACCATGAGCAAAGGTCGCCGACTGAGCCAGGTGCAGAGGATGGTTGGAACCCTCGTGGTGGTAGTCCTCTCAGGGAGAGAGCCCTTCCTCCGAACCACTCCCGCACCAGCTGGCTCTGTGGCCATGGCCACTGTGAAATATTCTGAACCCTGACATTTTCTCACTGTCAGCTTTTAGTTCCCTGAACCCATCCTTTAGTGAGCACCAGATTCAGGCCAATTACTATTCAAGGTAAAATGCAATTCCATTTTTACAAGGTGGTGAGCAATCCTGCGCTGGCCTAAAGGAAGGACATTCCCACCTGGACAGGGTGGCTTAGCAGCAGCTACAGGAGGAGGACAGGGGAGGCACATCATGTCTGGGTGTGATAATTTTCTTTTTAAAGAAGTCCAAACTGTTCAACACAGAAATGGGATCCGGCTCTTCCTGTCACTCTCTGCCAGGCAGGTTTACGATGATGGGACTGCCCATTAACAAGGCGGCTGGTGCAGCAAATGGGCTGAGCTCACAGAGCAGGAGGAAATGGTCCTTTTATCTTCACTGTCCATAAAGAATCCAGATAAGAGCTTTTTCCTCCCACACAACAGCAAGTGATCCATGGAAAAAATCAACCCCATCAAAGCTGCTTCTTAGGCCTGAAAGCTTCTAACAGGGGTGACGTCAGCTTTATGGCTGTCCTTCTGCCTCTGACCAAGCCTCCCTGGTGCTCCTACAGTCCTGCTCTCCATGGGGAAGCCGCCCCTCTGGCACCCAGTGACTCTGGCTGGCTGGAGCAGGGAGGGTGGCTGGTCAGCAGCAAGGGCAGCCCACTCTGGTGGGACCTGTAGTCTGAGAAGGAAAGAAGCTTGTTGAGTTGTCCCGACTGTACCACAGCCCAGCCTGGCCTGACAGCCACACATTCCTTCCCTTCACGGAAGCCCCAGAGCACTGACTTCTCACCCTCACACAATCCCATGCTGAAAATTTTAGGGGGACATTGTCTATTTCACTGTGGTATCATTTGCCTCATGTAAGGGAATGAACCTCAGTCCCGACCCCAATACTGTGAAGGGGAGTCAGGCCACAGGAGCCAAGGGCTCTGTAGGCCACTCCCGCCACAAGGGGTTTCTGGCAGCGGCCTGGAGGTCTGTTTTGTAAATGATTGTGAGGTGAGGTCTTGGCTGTGCCGGGAAGAGGACACAGTTAGTTAGTGGCCTCTCTTGTGGGCTTGGGCACAGCCAATTTGGTGCAGGCACCGCAGCTGCCAGCTCATAACACTATCAGAGGGAGGCTCATACCCTCTCCAGCTGCCAGCACTCTGCCCTCCCCCAAGACACCTCCATGGGGGAAAAACTGGATTCAAGTGATCACTCCAGCACCTGCCCATTCTGAGCTTTTGGACCTCATCAGACATCCTAACCAGGCTGTTAAAAGTTGTATGTTCCAAAAGGATGCTGCCACTGTCCCACGCGAGGAGTGAGTTTTCTCTGTGACAAGCCACGTAGAGCACCTTCTGTGTAAGGCAGTCAGAACCCAGACAGGTCCTGACCCAGGGCTAGAATTCTCTCCTTAGTGGTCTTTCCAGATTCTTCTTACTGAAGCTGGGGTAAACAAGGCAGTATGTTGTCTGGGTGGGAAGATGGGCTCTGTTCCCTTCCCCCTCCGACTCTTCCCCCAGGCCCTGACCTTTACTGGGGGACGCCGTGTGCCGGCTTCACAGGCAGCTCCATGGCCTCTCACTTCCCTCAGTTCGTCTTTGATCCTAGGAGACGCATCTACTTTCTTTTTATACATAAGGAGTTTCAAGCACTGAGAGGTTAAGTTCAAGTTCCAATAAGCAAACCTAGAAACGTTTGACTCCAGAGTTCATGAGACAAAAGAAAATACAGATGGCTGCTTGCGAACAATCTTGGTTCAATAGAAAGGGATTAAAAACTAACCCAGCTGAAACAGTTTTACACAGTAGTTAACAACAGTAATTCAGTGCTAAAAAGACTTTGGTTTGAGGGCTGGCTCCGTAGCTTTTATCCCAGGAGACCTCAGACAAGCGCCTGGTCTCATTTTTCTCATCTGTAAAGTGGGAGCTTTGGAACTTGCCTCATCCTCCCGTGAGAACATAGATTACACCTGCAAAGTGATTTGTGGACATGGCAAACACTCAAAGATGGCTATTACTATTCTCAGGGATGTCTCAGCCCGCCCCATATTATCACAAACTTAAAATTGACTGTTTTCTATTAGGGGGCTATATGGAAACAAAGTCCACTTTAGGAGAAAATTCCTGTCACGTTACTGTCAAGCGTGCTGAGATCTGATCATCTTTGGCCGGATTCATTTGAGGGTGTTTCCGAGTCTGATTCTTTCAGGCTTGTATGATGATACGCTGTAGCTGAGCGCCACATTTCACACCACCTCAGACTGTGCCCAGAGCGTTTACTGTGGTCCTCAAGGCTGATCCATTAGTTTACTAAAAGTAAAAGTAGAGTTTCCCCTTAATCTTGAAAGAAGCACGCAAGGTTACAATGGCCCCTGTTCTGTGATTAGGCTTTGTTCAGAGCTGCCATCCAAAAGAAAACCCAACCAGAGGTAGCAGAGCAGCTGGAAGTGTGAGTCGTGACTCTCAGGGTCCCCACGACACCTCCCGGCAGTGGATGGGCCGAGGTTCTCCTGAGGAAAAGAACTGATGTGACCATGTGCTGAGAGACCATCTGCAGAGAGATTTGCTGCAGGCCTGCTTGCTCATCTTTGGAAGCTGGCAAGTTCCAGCGCTACAGAGACGGCCAGCAGGTTGGGGGTGCGGGAGGACCTGCGGCTGGTCCCAGGCAGCAAGGGCAGAATTCTTTCTTGCCTGGAGAGGTCAGTCTCTGTTTCTAAGCCCTTCGACTGGTTGTGGAGGGTGATCTGCTTTACTGGAAGTGTACTGATTTAAATGTGACCCTTATCTAAGAAACACCTTTATAGAGAAGCCAGCATGATGTTGACCCAATATGCGGGTACCACGGCCTAGTTTGGTAGACACGCACACCAAATCAGCCATCACAGGAAGTCACGTTCTACCCTGTGGTAGAGCATCCCCTTGTACAGTCACCCGCCTTCTCACACGCCCATCTCAGTGACCCTGCAACCCTCAGGACCCCTCTGTCCTCTGCAGAGAAAGAAACTAACACTGTTCTTATTCCCTGACCCCAGGAATTCCCTGCACTACTCTGAGTGTGTTCTCAGCTTTTCTTACTGCCCTTGCAACCCAACCATGTTCCCAGTTCCCTGGGCCCATGTAACAGAAGCAAAGGCACAAGTAGGTGTTTATAGGACACGAGATAGGAAGGGGGGGGTTGTGGTTTTTTAGCGGCTGCCACGTGTCTCCACAGGCTTCAATAAAGCAATTATACCCTTTCATTTACAATGTTCTGCATTTAATTTTTTTCCCATTCCTTGATGTCTGGAAACAGCAGAGTGAAGAACAGAACTGGCCCCTTTGCCCACACACTTGTTCTAGTTCAAGTGCAGGCAGAAGAATGGACAACAGATGGTGGAGATGTGTGATGAGACATGATGGGGAGTGTGGCTGCCTGGGCTTGAGGGGTGAGTGTGACACTCAAGATAGAACTGTTAGGGTACCCCTCCTTTTCTGGGTCTCCCCCACTGCCCTTCCTGCTCTGTGTCAGGAAACTGGCCTCTGCTGGACCCCTGGCTGCCCACTGGAGGCAAAGGCAAGAGATGAGGGAGGCGCAGAGGGAGTCTTGCTCTTTACCTGGAGGCTTCTCTCCTGAGATGTCACATTGGATGAGCTGTGTCCCTTGACCCGAGGTCACAGCCCTCTCAGCTGTCTCCTGGGTGCTGGCGCCCCCTCTCCCTCAAGATCTAGGGCTGTAACTGCTGTGGAGTCACTGGCCCTGGGGTCCTGCTCTCGTCCTTGCTGGCAGCTTGTGGGTAGCCCTTTATCAAAAGCTCTCATAACTAGCAATGGGAGTGTGGTATTTGGTGACTGCTGGGACCAGTCTTAAGATATTCAACATGCACTAATTTCCCTTTTTTGGAAGCACTGGTATAAAACATGCATATATCCTATAAGTCATAGGGGTGTCCAAACTGTGGCCTGAGGGCCACACACAGATTCTATGAGGACTTTTTTGCTTACCTGTGCTGTTCAATATCATGAAAATTAGGCATAGACTTTTTTTTTTGTGCTCATCAGCTTTCATTAGTGTTTGTGTATTTAATGTGTAGCCTGAGACAACGCTCTTCCAATGTGGCCCAGAGAAGCCAAAAGGTTGGACACCCTTGCCAGACACTTCTGAACCGTTACAAACCATAACTGAACAAATGCTGATGCTATTCAATGTTCTTTAAGCACCACGTAGTGACTTGAATCCAAAGCTCAACACGAATGTTCTTTACCACGTTACGAGAATTGTAGAACCTGCAGTGTTTTCCTTCTATCCTGGTTTAGAGAGAACTCAGTGTTGAACTCCATGATCATCGTCAACAACTAATTCAGTTGAGTGTCCAGTAACAATTATGTCTCGACTTCTCAAAATACTTTTTTTTTGAGACAGTCTTACTTATGTTGCCCTCGGTAGAGTGCTGTGGCATCACAGCTCACAGCAACCTCAAACTCTTGGGCTTAAGCAATTCTCTTTTCTCAGCATCCCAAGTGAGACTACAGGCGCCCACTACAACGCCCAGCTATTTTTTGTTGCAGTTGTCATTGTTTAGCTGGCCTGGGCAGGGCTCAAACCCACCACCCTCAGTGTATGTGGCTGGCACTGTAATCCCTATGCTATAGGCGCCGAGCCTCAAAATACTTTTTTAAACAAGTTTTCATCCTATTTTTGCTGTTGTCTTCTCCACTGTTTTTAATCTGGTGGATAGTCTGAATCCTTTTTGGAATAAGGAGAAAATACATCCTAATTAATAAACAATTCAACATAAAAATCAGGCCTGGATCAGTATTCAGACTGTGGGAAAGGACCAAGAAATCCAATTTCACAAGAGTCCACATGAAAATAAGCCCCAGAAGCAAGAGGAAAAGACCGGGTGGAAAGCGGGATCCCACCCAAGGCACCAGGTCTAGGCAGCAAACCCACCACTGCCCCTTCTCTGGGGCTGGGAGCATCCCCGGCTGGGGCAGTTGGTTCTGCTTCTCACTTCCATGGGAGCTTAACAGATCTTTAGGAATGGTCAAACTTACTCTTGGTGTGGGGCTCCTGTCTTGGTCAGCAAGGTCAGCACAAAAAACATAAAAATCACGAAGACAGCAAGACCAACCCAAAATCCAATCACAATGGAATCTGCAAGACAGGTAACACCAGGATTAGCGTCTCACAGTCATTTAAAATGCTAATGTTCACGGAATCAGAGCTTTCTGGAGACATTTCATATGAGAAACATGAGAGGAAATTAACAATCTGATCCCAACTGGCTGGGGATGGACAGGACAGCAGGGAATGGGGGAGGGAGAATGCATGTGTCTTCCCAGCTCTGTCTGGGACGCTGTGAAGTGACACAGGCCTCCCTGACTCCTGCCTTCCACCCTCATGAATTAACCTGGGGGAACATCAGGTCATCTGGGTCCTCCAGCTTCCACTAAAGTATCTCTAATTGGAAAATACAATTTTTAGCAGAGACTGACATCTGAAGTTTACTGTAGACTTTCCCTTTTAATATAGTGGAAATGAGACCTACATAAGACCCCCTAAGGGTAAGTACCAAGAAACACACGTACTCAGGTGCAGTTGACATGGAACACTAAAATCTCATTATCTGGGCGTGGATAGTGAAGTGACAGCAAGGGAACATGCACAGGAAAGGGACAGCTCTGCATGGCCGGGACGAGTCCTAACACCACACACCAGGGTCATGCTCAAGTCTCAACTGGGAATTTAGTCACCTTGCTTGGCAGGTGTCCTCCTGAGACAGCTTTCACCATGAATGGTGGACACACAGCCTGAGGGTGGAGGGCGGGTGCCTGTCACCCATTTCACCCAGCCCAGTCCCTTCCCCCTGCTCTCCTGGTGACCCAGGGAGCTCATCAAAAAGCAGTGGAATGTGAGGCTGGGGTGGGTCACAGGAGGAGCTGCGGGAGGGAGAGCTGGAGGACATACGAGCATCTCCATGACCCGACAGCATTTCCAAACATCTCCTTGGCAATGTGGCATCCACACCACCTAGGACAATTCGCTTCAAGTAGTTTTGCTTATTCACACTCCCCTTTGAACACAATTCTGCTTCTTCAAACTACGTCTACTACTTTTTCCTGACACATCTTCTGCCCTATAACCTGACCCAGGGCACTTTCTCACCCTGAGCCCCTTGGAAGGACCATCGGAGACCCCTATCTCCAGCAGGAATACCAAAACCGGCCTGCAGTCTTATTTACCCTCCAGGCGTCATGGGCACAGGTGCCGCAGTGGAGGGACCCAAACTGAGGTCCTGAAGTTCCTTTGGGAAACCTCCTCTCCGACACCCTTCCCCTCTCAGTTAGGGGCAAGCCCATCCGCCAGGCACTCACGTCTCAAATACTCGGATCATCCTTGACTCTTTCTCTTTTCATCCCATTTCAACCCCATGAGGCACCTTCCCAGACCTAACTTTTAAACCTATCCAGAGTTATGCCCTTCTCCCCAGTTTACCATCCCTGTCCATGTCCCCACCGTGTACCCTGTGGTGGCAACGCCTCCAGTCTCTATTTCATCTCACCCCTCTCACTCCCCAGCTGCTGTGAGGTCCTGCTGAAACCCGAGTCACAAGCCACGGGTCTGCTCCAGACCCTCAAAGGACTTCTCAGAGTACAGACCCAAAGTCTTGGGCATGACCTCTCAGGCTCTCACGACCTCTGACCTGTCACCCGCTCCTGTGCCCCTGACCAGTCCCTGATGCTCTCCTGGCCTTCTTGGTGCTCTTTGCTTCTTCCAGTTCCTCCTGCAAAGGCCCATTTACCAGCATGTCCTTCCCCCAGACCAAAGCTGAGGATCTCTCTGTCCAGGTCTGTCCTCAAATCTCTCCTGCTCAGTAAGACCTTCTGTGGCCACTGGGCCCACCCTCCACCTCCACGTCCCCTCTCCCCACTCTGCCCACCCTCCACTTCCACACTCCACACCCCCTCTCCCCACTCTGCCCACCCTCCACCTCCACGTCCCCTCTCCCCACTCTGCCCACCCTCCACCTCTACGCTCCACGTCCCCTCTCCCCACTCTGCCCTCCCTCCACCTCCACGTCCCCTCTCCCCACTGTGCCCACCCTCCACCTCCACGCTCCATGTCCCCTTTCCCCACTGTGCCCACCCTCCACCTCCACGCTCCATGTCCCCTTTCCCCACTGTGCCCACCCTCCACCTCCACGTCCCCTCTCCCCACTCTGCCCACCCTCCACCTCCACGCTCCACGTCCTCTCTCCCCACTCTCTTTGTCCTTTTTTATCACCACCTGGCTCAGCTGCGTGACCTTTTCTGACTGTCTCTCCTCCTAGAATGCAAGCCCTATAGAAGAAAATGTCTTTGTCTTCACAATTCAGTTTTATCTCCAGTGTTTAAAATGGTGCCATATGTAACAAGTGCTTGATAAATTCATGTTGCATCAGTTAATGAAAAAATAAATTTCCACTCTGCTGATGCAAAATGTGTGTCAGACACATATCCACTTTGACACGTCATAAAGTTTAATTATGGATTCAAAAAGAAAGGCAATGGAGAATTTATAACGACCGTGAGAGCTTGTTTCTCAGAGGCAAGTCCCTTGGACGGTGGGAACCTGGAGTCAGCAGCAGAGGCTCTTAGTCTACCTGAAGGTCCATTACGGGTCGAGCAGATGATGGTGACGTCCCTGTCACTCCTGCTCTCGGTCAGCACCTCCCCTTCACCTATCCTGCTTTCATTCTTTTGACCTACACCTAGTTGGCTTTATAGTTTACCCAGGAAAACAAAGAGTCACCCCGGAAAGTCAGAATCTCCACATTATTGAACCAATAATTACAATAATTGACTTGACTTTTCGTTTTCATGGATGGCTGGAGGTTTTTGTTTGTTTCTCTGTGTCTCAGGTTGTCAGACTCCTGAAGCTGATGGCCTCTGCTGTGATCAGATCTCTCATATCAGAACAGTAAGTACCCAAGTACTGGGTATTTTTGGTTTTTCTTCATGTGAACATTAAAACTAACAAAGGCAATCCTTACTAAAGGCGTAACAGGTGAAGCAAGCACACAATGAGTCTCGCCTCTGCCTATGTTTTGCAGGAATTTTTCCCAGCTATAATCATTTCTAGGATGTAATCTGCTCACAAAAGACTTTCTACAGTTGTCTCTGGAAATGCATCAACTAGAATTATAGCAGCAGGCCTGTCTTCTGTGTCCCCTAAGTGTAGGAAAAGAGACAGGAGCAAATTGACCCAAAAATAAAGTTAATGTCACCAAGTGGTAAGAGCTTCACAGGGAACTACGTGGGAATTGTCCCAGTCATTCTGATTTTCATCACTAGTTATAACAAGTAAAGGTTATCCCAGAAAAACAACAGGTTAAAGAATTTAAGTGAATGAAGGAGGGTGACTTCACGCCAGACTGTGACAAGCCCTCCACGTCAGACAAGTGACCACAGTAACAGTTTGCCCTAACGGATTCAGCAACACAGAACAGACAGCAGTGAGGAGTAAGAGGAGCATTTAACCATTGCCACTCACTTTAGGAGGAAAGGGTATGTGGTTAGGTAGTGATTTTTGTTTAAGGAGCAAATATGGAAAGTTTTTGCAAGGGAGCATGAGTTAGCTGTGAGGGATCAGAAACGCCAAGACAGGCAGAGAGGAGGCAGCGGGCAGCAGAGGGGAGAAAGGATCTCACTGCTGCATTGACATCTCTGATTCTAACCTCGCCTGTGTCTCCTGATGTGTCCCACTAATCTGGACCAGTTATGGACCCGAAAATCTTACAGCATTGTGGCTATTCACGCCGAAACAACTGAACGCTTCAGGGACATTGTGGGAAGCATGGCAGGATTTGGAAGTGGCCACAGCGCCCGCCGGCTCCGCTAACCCCACAGGAGGAAGAAGCCCCGCTTGGCACGGCCAGCCAGAATCCAGAAGCCAATTGCTGAGAGTAACCTTCCCAGGATTGGGTGTCCTTGCTCTGGGCGGCAACACTAATCATGCTGCTAACAGGAAGCACAGCTCCTTCCAGTGACATGAAGTAGGGGGAGGTCCCAGGCCACTCTCGTCTGTCATCATGGACACACACAGACAGACTGTCAGCGTCCACAGCTCCAACATCCAGTCGGAGGAAAGGATCCTGCTGGCTCCGTGTTACAAAAGCAGAGTCTTCAAACAACAGTCCCAGATTCTGTTTCAGTAACATTTTTGAGAGTTCAGATATTAACAGTTTAGGGACTGGTTCAAACATTTTTAAAAATCTCAGTCTGAGATCGACATTGATTCATGATCCCCCGATAGTCTTTTAAGTTCCTTATCAATCAGAACCACCGGGCCCTCAGGTAACACCATCCCTGAGCAACCAGCCCATGTGTGGGGAGGGAGTCTCACGGGGTTTGGGAGGTAGAAGGCAGAGTGCTGTAAGAAGACAGACCCGGTCACTGCCTGGGATTTCCCAGGTTAAGACACACACATATTATACTCAGTCATGGGACTTACATTTATGAGCCTTCAGGCCTTCAAAGGAAACTGGTCCAATCTCATAATACTCATACTCCCAGGTATAATCAGAATTAGATGCAGATTGTTGGGAGGTTCTGTTAGAAATTAACCTCTGGGAAGCCATGTCCACCCTGCACAAAGAGAGAAAGGCAAGGGCAGAAGCTGTTAGTTCATCCCCCTCTTCATGGGCAGCCTGACCACTGCTGGCCACATCCCTAAGCTCAGAGGCAAGGCCTCAGGGGGTATTACGCCAGGCCAGGGAGAGGCTTGCACCAGCCGCCCCACCCGTCACACCACATGGCTCAAGTCTCAGTCCACTAGACTGGGCCACCATGTGTATTTGAAGTCAGACACTATTTTTTGTGAACTTAACCCAATGTCTGGCACATGACCAACTTTCAATAACTGATAAAAGAAAGGCGGGAAGGAGGGAGAGAGACTCGAAGTCTCTGCGCCTACAATGTCAGCCTCACCCCAGACCTGCATGAGTAATAAAAGAGCCTACAGAAAACAAATAAAACAGTATCGGAAACGAGCTGGCTGCGTGTGGACCACTGTGCAACGACTTCCCAGTGACGCAGACTCGCAGCCCAGGTGTGATGACAACAGCACAGAGGATGAGGAAAGTCACGTGATGGGGAAAGACCTTCAGCAGCAGCCCGTGACTTACCGACTCCCACTCCCACAGTTTGTCCTATTTTCAGGGTTTCCCAAATGTCTTCTTTGTTAACCGTGATTACTCTAGACTGGAAAATTCTGACTTCTTTGGGAGAAGATGCTGTGTGGTGCAGCATGGATGCGTAAGGGGCGGTCAGCGCAGCCTGTGTTCAGTCTCTGTGCCTGGGCGACCATGGCGGGGACACACAGAGCAACTCGTGTGCAGACACTGGTCCCCCCACAGACCTTCCCCTATCACGGGAACAAGCTGACGAATAACAACAGCAGGGAAAACCTGAACGAAATCTCAGCAGAATCCAGGACTGGCTGAGGGGACCTAGCGCTGCCCCCAAATGCTCCCTGAAGTCCCCTCTGTCCACCCACCATGGTTGGAACCACCAACCACGACCGGAAACTCAAACCTCAGGGAAGTAGCCACTGCCACCCTCTGCCCCAAGACACAAGGCTCCCCTTTCCCTCACCCCTACTTCCCCAACCCCAACCCCAGACCCCATCAGAGACTGCAGCAGCCCCCACATCATCACAACATTCACAGGACGGGATCCTCTGACCCAGAGACACCTGTCAGTGTGGGGACCAGGGTGTGATGCTCAGGACCCCATCTGACAAGTCATTTTTGCAAAAGTAGGAAAGAAGATGCTAATTCTCCTTTGGGAAAGAAAACTACACAAATTATAAGAAAAGCCGACCTCTAAGTAAGCAGTCATTTTTGTAATGCCAGCAAAAGGAATGATAAAATCATTACCATGACGTCACCTTTGGCCCTCTTATCATTTATTTGAACAAGAGATTATTTCCCTCAATGATGAAATAAATTTTCCCAGGAAATGAAAATTAACAACTCAGACCTAAGAGGCACTGTCCTCATTCCTGAGCACTTGTGAGAGAGACTAGAGAAGCAGTTCTTCAAGGTTCAGAGATAAACTATCAGTCAGAACAAACCTCACCTCTGCTTAAGAATGGTAAGGCCTTCGTACCACACAGGAAAATGCGTGGGATTTGGAGTCAGAAGAGCAGGGCCTCATCCCTGCTCTGCCTCCGTGTGATACTGCCAGGCCAGACACAATCTCTCCCATACCATCACCATGACTGCAGAACACCGTTGTCAGGAGATGGTTCTGGGCTTGGCCTCTACTGGACACCATCGTGGTCCATCTGGCCCACTGCTCGGGCTTCCAAACCGGTCTTTCTGCTGTTACTCTTATTAATTCCTGGGGTTCATTCTCCACTCATAGCCAGTGATCTTTTTAAAGGACATCTTCCCCTGGTCACTCCTTTGCCTAACATTTCAGTGGTTTCCCAGGGCTGTTAGAACAAAGTCCAAATTCCTTAAAATGCCCCCAGGTGCTAATGTGGCCCCACTGCTCCTCTGTGTGTGCTGTTTTGCCCACACCCTATCCAACAGTAAAGCATTTACTGCAGTTCCTGGAGGATTCACGCTTCTGCCGCCTGCTCTGGCCTGCATGTGCTTCCTACTGCCCTCCTAACTCAGCCACTGCCCCAGCTCTCGGACAAGCAGTCAGCAGGCCCGGCCCGCCACCTCTATGCTTGTATAGTCTGCAAGGGAAAAATGTTTTCTACATTTTGAAATGGTTAGAAAAAAAATCAAAACGGTTATAATATTTTGTGACATGAGAAATGTGAAGCCACAAAATAAGAATAATATCCTGCCACTTGTAACAAGAGGGATGAAACATTACATGGAGTGAAATGAAGCAAGCCCTGCACAGAAAGCAAATCTCACATGTTCTCACTCATCTGTGGGAGTGAAATGTTAAAAACAATTGGTCTCACAGAGATGGGAAGTAGAATGATGGAGTCCAGGGGCTGGAAAGGGCAGCAGAGAGGGAGAGGTAAAGCAGGGATAGTTAACAGGTCCAAAAATAGAGTTAGTTAAACAGAATGAATCATATTTGATGCCACAACAAAGGGACTACAATCAGCAATAAGTTAGGGTAGACTTTAAAATAACTAAGAGAGTGGAATGGGAGTGTTCCTAACCCAAGGAGATGTTAAATGCCCAATTTGGCAGATACTCCAATTATCCTGGTTTACACTGATTAATGTACATTGTATGCCTGGATCAAAGCATCAGTGTATCCTATAAAGACATACAAATGTTGGTATCTGTAATAATTAAAAGTTAAAAAAATTTAAAGAAATTTAAATATCAGTGTCCATAAAGAAAGTGCGACTGGAACATGGTCGCCCACTTATTTTTGTGTTTGTCGTGGGTCCTTCAGCGTTACGGTGGCAGGGGTAAGTGGCTGCACAGGATGTGTGACCTCCCAAACATAAAATATTTACTTTCTGGTCTTTTTTAGAAAAAGTTTTCTAACCCTGCTCTAAGAAGAATTATACAGGCTCCAGCTCTCCCACTAGGGAAACGGGGATGAGGTGCCCCCTCGGGCACTGGAGTAACGACTGACTGCCTGGGGTGTCCCATGAGGAGTGAGCAGCCAAGCCCCAGGCTAAGATCAGTAATAGCAGCCAGTACCATTATCACGAGCTAAGAATGCGGGCCTGGGACAGAACAGCCACCACCACCCTCTAGTCAGCCAGTTCCCAGCAAGTTCATCGAGTGGCCCATGGACCTGTGTGCACCAGAAAAACAAATACAGCTTACTGAAAAATAACTCCACCAAGAAATAACTCCTTCATTTTGTTTAAAAGTCATAATGATCACATTTATATCTTGAAATTCATGCTGTCCTTACCAACTCAAAAGTAGGATAATAATCTTTTGTGTTTCTTTAGGGAAATGAGATGAGTCTGATTTGATTATATTGTTGTGTTGGAAATCGGCATTGCAGCCAAAGTAATGAGCAGAGCACGGGAGGCCCCAGACTTCTTCTAGAACAGAAAACCAGTGCAAAGCAAGTGCACATGAAGAGAACAGAGACGCGGGGCGGCGTCTGTCTTCTCTCTGAGCAGCACACACAGACCTGAGGGCCGCTCTGCACAGCCACTGTCCTCAGGTCAGCTGCAGCAGGACCTGGGTTGTGGCTGAACCCGAGAATAAAGTGCATCTGTGGCAGGGTCCCCTGTCAGCAATCACCCCCCTCCTCCTGCCAGAGACAGGGCTTAGTCCTGTCTCCTCTCCTTTCCCTCACACTGTCACTTTCCTCTGCATAAGCCCCTTGGGGAGGGACCAGCCAGGGCAGCACTGGAGGCCACGTGGACAGGGCAGTGCAGAGACCCTGAGAGCAGAGGGACCATGCTGGGAGATGGGCCAAGTCCTGACACCCTGGGAACAAAAGTGGGCAAGGGCCAGGGTGGCCCAAGGGACAGCAGGGACTCCAGATGGGATGTGATTCAGCCTCCTCACTCAGCAGCTGTCACATAAAAGGAGGCACTTTAGTCTTCACCAGCTATTTCCTCTCAGTTCTTGAATCCCAAAGACAGGCATGGAAGACTGAACCGCTGGCCTCTCCTGTGAAGCCATGGCCTGGCACCCTGGGAAAAGTCCATGAAGCATTATTTTAGCTTCTGAGTCTCTAAGTGATCAGCTAACACCACCAGGTGCTCAGGCAGACAAGAGGAAGCCGCACTGGGCATGCAGTCTAATCCCATCACTGAAGCCCAGGGCAACTCTGAGCTTTGCCAAAACACACGGTAGAACTGTCCCCTTGCTTGGAAGCTGCCTGAGCATTCTGGTGGCTGCCCCAGCGCCTGGCCCCAGGCTAACATGCAGCACCTGCTTCCTCCACACAGCAGGGACAGGGTGACCACCCAGCTTTCTGCCTCTGCTACTCCTGAGCCCCATACCCCACCCAGATTCTCTCCACACCAGGTTTCGTCACAATATCCGAGTCACTAAACACAACTTTGCTGGGAAACTTGTCCTAAACACACTTCTAGCAGCAGTGGGGAGACAGAAACTGCTCTCTTGAGGGGAGGAAAGCACCATTGCCAACAAAAGCAAAAATAAAAAACACAGCTGCACCTCACAGGTGTCACTGAAAGGAAGTTTGCCCTTTCCAGGTGTGCACAGGGGAATGTGGCCAGGACAGGCTACTGGAGTGGAGGGGACTGCAGATCCAGACAGAGAAACAGGCCCCAGACCCCTGTGCCTGAGCCCTCCCCACCCCCAGTCACATTCCGGGCACTCCCACCTCCACATCAGGCTGCCCGTGCTCCCTCCTCCAGCCCCAGCCCCACACTGCTCCTGGGCACTCTCTCTTCCTTTCTATAAACAGATCAACCCAATCTCCCCACCGGGATCTGGGAGAGGCAGTCACACAGACCTTCCTGTGGAGTGAATAAAGGCTCTGCCCCCCCAACCCCCGTATCCTCAAAGGGTGATGACTGTACACTTGACCAGGGCTCCGGGGTGAACGACTTTCCTTCCATGCTAAGTGCTGAGCATTGACAGATGAGCTTGTTAAGTGGTGCCAGCTTAGGCGCAGGCCTGGCTCACTAAGGAGGGATCCCAAAGATCCCAGAAAGCCGAGAAGCCAGCCCCATGCACACTCAGAGCACCAGCGGGAACACAGCTGCCCCGTGCACACTCAGAGCACCAGCGGGAGCACTGCTGCCCCGTGCACACTCAGAGCACCAGCGGGAACACGGCTGCCCCATGCACACTCAGAGCACCAGCGGGAGCACTGCTGCCCCGTGCACACTCAGAGCACCAGCAGGAGCATGGCTGCCCCCTGCAAACTCAGAGCACCAGCAGGAGCATGGCTGCCCCCTGCAAACTCAGAGCACCACTGGAAACATGGCTGCCCCCTGCACACTCAGAGCACCAGCAGGAGCACTGCTGCCCCCTGCAAACTCAGAGCACCACTGGAAACATGGCTGCCCCCTGCACACTCAGAGCACCAGCAGGAGCACTGCTGCCCCATGCACACTCAGAGCACCAGCAGGAGCATGGCTGCCCCCTGCACACTCAGAGCACCACTGGAAACATGGCTGCCCCCTGCACACTCAGAGCACCAGCGGGAGCACTGCTGCCCCGTGCACACTCAGAGCACCACTGGAAACATGGCTGCCCCCTGCACACTCAGAGCACCAGCGGGAGCACTACTGCCCCCTGCACACTCAGAGCACCACTGGAAACATGGCTGCCCCATGCACACTCAGAGCACCAGCAGGAGCTCAGCTGGAGGGGCACTGGAGGGAGCTGCGGCCAGGGCCCCTGAGCCAAAGGGCCCTGGTGACCAGCACAGAGGAGACGTAACAACCCATGTAGATTTGATAGCAAAATTCCCTGATTGCAGGCTCAGTGCCTGTAGCTCAGTGGTTAGGGCGCTAGCCACATACCCCGAGCCTGGTGGCTTCAAGCCCAGCCTGGGCCAGCCAAACAACAATGACAACTCCAACAAAAAAATAGCCAGGCATTGTGGTGGGTGCCTGGCTGAAACACCCCTCTGAAAACAAAGGGAAAGGACTGGAAGGGGAGGCAAGAAAATCACTTAAGCCCAAGAGTTTGAGGTTGCTGTGAGCTGTGACGCCACAGCACTCTACCCAGGGTAACATAGTGAGACCATCTCAAAAAAAAAAAAAAAAAAGGAGTAACAAAATGTTCTAAAATTGTTTTTAAAAAAATAAAAAGCAGTGCCTCCCAAACAAGACGCTTAAGGGAGAGGAAACTGAGAGTTCTTTAAAGAAAAAGAAAATGAAAAGTGGCATGAGACGTCCAGGCCCTTCCAATGGGGGCCCTGCCTTCTGGGCCAAGTTTTAGGAATCCAAATTGCTCTTTGAAGAACCCTATGGGATCCATTTTCAAATGAAGAGGACCCTCCCTGCACTGTGAGGAAACAGCCCTCCCACCCAGGGAGAGTCCCAGACAGCTGGGACCACACAGCGGCCCTGGTCCTGTCACCACGACCCGTCTGTCTGCTGCCCCTGGCACTAGCCCAGCTCACTTCAGGAGTCCGTTCCAGGTTATCATTCCAGAGCCTTCCGGCCTCCCCAGGGATTACACTTGGAGTCAGTGGTTTCCCGATGACAAAAAGGAAGCAGCTCAACCTCATTCACCGGCTCCAGTCTCCGGGAAGGTTTTCTGGAGACCAGTTGGATTTCAGGGACCAGGACAAAATAGGGTTGTCAGCATTTTGTAGTTTACCAAGTAGGGAAATTTTTTTTTTTTTTTGGTAGAAACAGAGTCTCACTTTGTTGCCCTCGGTAGAGTGCAGTGGCGGCCCACAGCTCACAGCAACTCCAACTCCTGGGTTTAAGCGATTCTCTTGCCTCAGCCTCCTGAGTAGCTGGGACTACAGGTGCCCGCCATAACGCCAGGCTATTTTTTGGTTGCAATTTTGCCAGGGCCAGGTTTAAACCTGCCACTCTCAGTATAAGGGGCCAGTGCCCTACGCACTGAGCCACACATGCCGTCTCAAGTAGGGAAAATTTTTAACAGCTACTGTTAACAGTTATTTCATAGACTAAGAATTATCTTCAACACACTCCAAGTAGGGAAGATATAACTTCAGGACAAAGTCAGTCCTCTGAAGGAAGGGGAGTGAGGAGCCTGACACCTTTCTGTTTACAGCAAGCAGATGCTTCCACAGGGCCTGGGGACAGTGCCTCTGTCTCCTGCGCAGGTGACAGCCACCTGCCCAGCTGAAACACCCCCTCTGAAAACAAAGGAAAAGGACTGGAAGGGGAGCAGCGAAACTCCCCTAGATCTGATTCTGTAACTTACTAAAAGACCAAATTGCTTTCCACTTGTATCACAAACTCAATGATATACATCTATTTGTAAAAATTGCAGGTGTGTATGTGTGCATGCGTGTGTATGTGTGTGTGTGTGTACATGCACACAAGTGTGTATGCAGTCTCGGTCTGTATCCAGGTGATGGGCTCCAGGGCCCTGTGCAAATACCAAACTGGCCAGATGCGCAAGTCCCTGCTACAAAATGATGTAGAGTTTCCTTTCAGCCTGTGCACGGCCTCCTGTATGCTGTAAGTCATCGTAAGTTGCTATAACACCTAATACAATGCACCTGCTGTGTAAACAGTCGGTATGCTGCCTTGTCTCACAAAAAATTCTGTAGACGTTTAATACAGACGCAATCATCCATTTCTTTTTTCAAATATTTTCTATCCATGGGTGGTTGAATTTGCAGATGTGGAACTCACAGACACCAACTATTTTACCATTTGGATGTGGTGCTGTCCTAAGCTGAACTGTGTCCCCACCCACAAACTCACATGTTGTGGTCCTACCCCCAGGACTTCAGACTGTGATTGTATTGAGATTGGGCCTGTAAAGAGGAGGTCAAACTGAGGCCCTAACACGACCTGATGGGCGCCTCTGTAAGAGGAGGAGGTTAGGACACAGAGCCACCAGGGCTCCCTGCAGATGGACGGCCCTGTGCAAAGCAGTGAGAGGGTGGCTGGCTATGACTCTCCGGCCCCCGAGGAAACCCACCTGCCCACACCTGGGTCTTGGACTTCCAGTCCTCAGAGATGGAAAAAATACATTTCTGGGTTTTAAGCCACCACCCTGTGGTATTTTTGTTACAGCAGCTCTGGCAAACTAATAAAGGCACTGACTGAGGTGAATTTGGGGAAAACAAGGTTCTTTTTGATGAACTGATGCAACTGTCCCAGAAAGTCCGTTAAAATGACTTACTTTATACCAATCACTCTAACTGTAACTAGAAAACAAATATAAAACCTTCGCAAAACAAATACATTCACTAAGTTCTCATAAACTAACCCTTTGAAAAGAAAGAGCACTGGCTTTGAGCATGCTAAAATTAGTATGAGTCAATTCAGATCAACAAGGATGTTTTAAACACTCTGAGCTGAACTATGAGGAATGTGGGGAAGGCCACAAAGCCAAGACCTGTGCTGCCTTCATAGAATTCAGGCTTGTGTCTGAAAGCTTCCTCTCCCATGCTGAGCCTCACCCTGTCAAATACACACACACGTGTGCACACACAGGCTAAGGGCCAACACAGGAACCAGATGACACAGACAGCAGGTGTAACAAGGGCATCCAGAAAGGGGGAGGCTCATCACAGCCCCCGTGATGGAATCTGGTCCTCAGGGCTCTGCCCCGCTGCTCTACCTACCACACTTCACTTCAGCTCTCTCTTCTCTGATTCCTGCCTACCTTCAAGGGCAGGTCTCAGCCAGCTCCACAAAGTCCTGTCCAGCTACTGCACCCCACAGAGATCTATCTTTTCTCTCAAATCTCATTACTTGGGAATATGTGAATCTTCCATTGTAATAACAAGAGAATATAGATCAGACTCCCTTAAAATGACAATTTCCCCCAAATCAAACCCATTGTACTAATTTATACAGCTATATGCTAAAACATTGCAGCTGGAGGAATTAAAAGTTTTAAGTTTTGAAACTTTAAAACTGGACCATTTTAATAGTAGTAGGAAATCAGCCACCCTTTAAATTTTAATTAGTGGTGTTTTTGAAACCCTCCGCATAGTAAGCCCAAGGAGAGTGAAGCTGGTCCTGTCTTGAACAACCCTGAGGATAACTTCCAGACAACACCACATGGTTTCTTTTGCTGGTGGCTCCTGGGTGCAGCTCACTGCCACCCCAAACTGAATCATCCTTTTGACAAATAAGCAGAAAGGGGCCCGGCCTTTCCCCCTCTGTTCCACAGCAAAGGAAACACAAACCTGAGATGAGCAGCAGAAAAGGTGAACTCCCTAATGACCCTCCTAGCCTCCTCCATCTGGATTCTTAAACGAGATGAGTGTCTTTTCTAGTTTTGTCACTGACCCCACCCTGCCACCTCAGTGAAGCAACAGCAGTGTGGGCTCCAGGTACTCCCGGCTGCCTCGTCCTGAAGGGAGGGGCCTGGCCAGGAGAGACAAGGCACCAAGTAGCCCCAGGGTCTCGGGACATACCTCATTCATGTTCCTAGACCATCAGATTTACAAGACTTGAAGGATTATTTTTTATATTAAAGAAATATAGAGACATTACAGAGTAAACTGCAAGCATCAAATAAAAGCTTAAGAAAAACACACATTTGCTTTCGTCACCTTGGCCTCTGCTGCAGACTGCCAGAAATACAGGTTAAGTCTCCTCTTTCAAGAAGATAATTTAGTAGACATTTTAAAGCCCTTAGGAATATGGCGCAGGTTTACATGATAGTTTCCAGAGCTTCATCTTAAATTTCTGTTTCTTCCCTTCTTTTCCTACACAAGATAGAATTATATTTTCTGGAACAACCTGCTCACAGGTGTGCAGAGAAACAGGAAATGCTCTCAGTGACACCCCTCACGCATCTGCTGACTCTCCTTTCTTGATCAACAGCAGCTTCAGAGCCAGCCCTCACGAAGCTGCTCCCACAGCCGCCTGCCTTTGCGTGAAGGTCGTTTTTGTCATTATCAAGCTATCATCGTGAGGAAGACAATGCACCTTGTCCTGAAGCTCATAAACCATTCTCACTTGAAGGGTTATGAAGTTTTACTAATGTTCTCTAGTCAGGCAAAAATCACATAGGTCTTCATAACAGTAACATGGGCAACAATTAATACCAGATTTTAACATCCAATATTTTGGCATCTCATAAAGAGATTCGCATCTTACCCTGTTTGATTTCACATCTCAGCAACACCAAAATAGATGGAAGAATTGTTTTTGCAAGGAAAGAGAAGCAAAAATGCCCATCGTCCCTCTTCCTAATAGGACTAAGCATTTCCCACACTCCAGTCAGGAAAGAAAATCACCACTGCACCCTGATGTGAGGCCCAGATAATGCAATCACCCACTGGAACCTGGCCCTCCAAATAATAAAATCTGAATCCCGATCCCTAACACAAAACAACTTTTCCCTGGATTATTTACCATGCTGATGCCAAAGAATAGGTCACAGCTTTGGGAATGTGATAATCATGAGAAAGCTGTTTTCACTCACGATCAGACCAAAGCTCGCTTGGCGGCCTTGGTAACTGTGAAGGGCATCACTGTCCCTCGGGGATTTATGTGATCTTACTGGACAAGCCAGTGTTCAGAAGCTTCACTGCCTCATACTCTGGAGGAAAGGAAACTTCCTTTCCTTTTCTACTCCTGCCTCTGAGCCTTCCTTCGTGGGAGTACAAAGGACACAGGCAGAGGCCGCTCCCCTTAACTCCCCTAACCCAGTAGGGACAATCCATCCTCTGAGCCAGCACCCCCCGTAGGGCCTAATCAGTGTTAATTCTATTTGTCTTCTCTTGCACCTTAAAATGTATTCAAGGGACTCATCCTCCCTGCCCTCAAGTGAACATCTGAGATCTTATGGTGTTTCTTCAACCTCTTCAAAGTCCTAAAAGGATTAAAATGTACAGTCTTCAGAAGCAAAAGAAGCTCTGACCTGGTTATAACCTGAAATCAGCCCTCCGCCTAGTAAGGTCCTCCTCCACACTGCTCCAGCTCAGCGTGGAGAAGCTAACTTTTGTTCTTTCTCTATCATCTGCTCGACTGGCAGAGAGGAGCCTGGCCAACCTCTCACGACACGGCTGACTGAGTTCCCTTCACAGCCCTTCTCTGGTACATCAGAGATGCTCGGCTCACTCCCATAATCCCACTCAGGAGGCCGAGGTGGGAGGACTGCTTGAGCTCAGGAGTTGGACACCAGCCTGAGAAAGAGGGAGACCCCGTCTCTACTAAAACTGGAACAATTAGCTGGGCATTGCAGAGCGCAGCTATAGTCCCTGCTACTCAGGCTGGTGAGGTAGGAGGCTCATTTGAGCCCAAGAGTTTGAGGTTGCTGTGAGCTATGATGGCTCACTGCACTCTACTAGAAGTGACAGAGTGAGACTCTAAAAAAAAAAAAAGACAAGAAAAGCCCAAAATTTAAAAATTAAAAAAATACTACACAGAAAATAACATGGTAATCTCCCAAATATGATAGTAGGAATGGCAATGTTTCCATAAATGTATTATATAATACCATAAGAATATCATCCTTCCAATATTTTCTGTACTCCAAGTAACAAAAACATTTCCATCTTGAAAGCTAAAAAGAAGAGACATACTATTCTCTATAGTTTAATAATTTGAACTAATTTAGCATGTTTAATAAAAGTTACCTATGGACTTTGGTATCAAAAAAAAAAGTAAAAAATAATGAGCACTTGGGGGCTGATAGAAATGGGGAGGAGGAAGGCCACACTCTTCAGAGTGTCAGGATGTCATTAAGAAGGCAAAGGACAATGACGCCACCCCCAGCACAGTGGGGTCATCCCAGAAGGCCGAAAGGCAGCAGCCAGGGATGGGTGTGAACATGCCTGCAGAGGCCAGCAGGATGAGCAACACAGAACAGGTACGCACACATACATGCACACACACAAACACACGTGTGCACAATATACGCACACTCAAACATGTGTGCACATATACATGTACACACAGACACATGTGCACACATGCATGCACAAACACGTGCACACAAACACATGTGTGCACACATGCGTGCACACACAAACACACATGTGCACGGATATATGCACACATGAACACACGTGCGTATGTGCACACACAAACACACGCATGCACGTACACACACACGTGCACACATACATTGCTTTTGAAAACAATGCCCTCACTTCTGCAATCAGAACACTGTGTTTTCTCTTACTTTCCACTGAATTTTATGTTTTGAAAACCACTGGTTGCAACTAGATAACCTGCCTGTTAGTCCCATGAGTTACAGCCCACATGTGAAAGACACTGGATAGGAAACACCCCAGTCTAGCCCAGGAGATCGCTGGAAAAGAGAAACAGGTCAGTTTAGCACAAGCTGTCTTCTGCCCTAGGTGGTCTTGAGATACCTTTCTAAAGAATTTGTTCTGGGATGTTGCCAGGATTCAGTGTTTCTGTCTTTTGAAAAGTCTCCTGGCTCTGCCCTCATCTATCCTATCTGTGCAAAGGTGTCTGTAGCCCCCTTCACTGTTTTAGGATGCCCGCCAGGTAGGCTTTGAGCCCCACTGCAGTTCAGCTTTACAGGCCTCTTAAAGGGGTCAGACTGGCTGTCCCCGCTTTGAAGAGAGAGAGGGAGGGAGCAGCTCTGCCCACCACGCCTCTGCGTCATCTCAGCTTCCAAACACACTGCCCTGGCCCTTCTCACAGAAAAACTCCCAGCCACCCCTCGCTCTCCCCACCTGATCCTGCAGGCCAGGTCACGGTCTTACACCTGCTCTTGGTGACGTGCCCCAGGTGACACACCCGGAGGACACCAAACTCACCGTCCTAGCATCCAGACCTGCACCCCAGGCCCCACTATCAGCCCTGGGGATACTCAGGAAAGTTTAATATTGCAACCTAATTTTCTTCACCCATAAACCGGAAATACTACTGCTCACTTTTGGGCTCCTGTCAGAGTTAATTTATGTGTCGGTACTTCCTTCTCTTCCCTGGAGTAGCAGACACTTCCCCCGGGGTTCTTTTACTTTCAAAACACCAGTGTTTCACGTAGTGGTTCAGGCCTATAATCCCAGCACCAGGAGTTCCAGACCAGCCTGAGCAAGAGAGAGAGACCCCACCATCTCTACTAAAAATAGAAGGAAAAACTAGCCAGGCATGGTGGCTGGGGAGGCTGAGGCAGGAGGATCGCTGGAGCCTAGGGATTTGAGGTTGCTGTGAGCTGGGCTGAGGCCATGGCACTGTAGCCCGGGTGACAGAGTGAGATTCTATCTCAAAAACAAAGAAAAGCAACACCATTGTTTCACTGTCGTCTGATTAAATGCAGAGTAACATCTGGGAGTTATGTCATGGAAAACGCTGTAGGAAACTACAAGCCTCCAGACCGGTTTCTAAAGAGACTCCCTGACCTGAGCAGGGATGGCGAAACGGCAATTTCCTTCTAATCAGTAAAATAACCTGCAGGCTGGCTGCTCATCCAAACAGAGTGAATTGACCGTCAGCCCCGCTCACCCCAGACCCTGCCCACTGCCGGCGCCCAGCGGGGGGTCTGCGCGGCTCGCCTGGAGGTGCAGGACCCGGTCCAGGACGCCGCCGCAGTGGCCGCGGGCAGGAGAGGAAAGTTTTCTCTCCGGGGTCGAGGGTGCGTCTGGGCGTCCGGGACCTGCGGAGGAAGGAGGCCCACCCGGCCGGGGCGGGGGCTCCCAGGCTGGTCCGACGCCCTCCGGCGGGGCAGGTGCGCGGCGGCGGCCGAGGGGAGGCGGTAAACGCGGCTTCTCTGCGCGGGGTCCACGCTCTTCCCTCAAACCGCAGCTCCTCTCCCACCCCCAACCTCAAACTAAAACCCACCCCGAGCCCAAGCGAGCCGCCCCCACCCGCCCTGGGCCCGGTCCCGCCCGGTTACCGGCTGGCGCGCCCGGGCCCGCGGGCTCGGCGGGTCCCGGCTCCTCCGAGTGCGTGAGCGCCGCGCCTGCCCGGCCGGGTGGGAGCCGCTTCCGACCTGCGGCGACGCGGGACGCGCGCTCCCGACCTGCGGCGGCGGCGGCGGCGAGAACGAGGCGGGGGCCGGGCGGGGGCCTGGCGGTCTCTCCCCAGCCCTCTCCACCAGCACAGAGAGCGATGGGGTTGCTGCGGGGAAGGGGAAACCAGCTGAATGCTCCGGGGTGGGTCCCACAGGACAACTCTGGATAACAGGAGCGCGTGGGCTTCTGCCAGCGAGCAGGGCCATCGAGGGTTTACCAAAAATGCTCAGTGTTGGGTTCAAGTTCAGGAAGGTCCGGGCCTCGCGGTGCGCAGCTTACTTACCCCTTCATTTTGGTTTCTCCCCCTGCTTATGGGGGTGCAGGTGCCTAGGGCTGTCAGGTGTTCCCAGGCAGGACCCTGGGGTGGGAGGGGGCCCGTGGTAATTTCGGGTCAGCGGCCCTGGCTTCCCCTCTGATTCCGCACGGATGATGCTTCTGGAGCTTGCACTTTAGCAAAAAGACAATGTACGTAACAAACAAGAAAAAGACCACATGTGTGAGAGTGATGGCTGTGGACGAGAAAGGACGGGGCAGTGAGGTAATTTGGGGGTGTAACTTCTAACCGGAGGCAGAGGTGGCCTCCCGCTGGAGCGAGGACCCTAGGGCCCCAGAGCAGGTCACGCACATGGCAGCGGGACAGGGCGCCTGGACGCTCTCCCCTGTCGGTGCTCGGCGCCTTACTACTCCAGGTCCCGCATCAGGGCGGAGTGACCAAACATCTCCCTCCCACAGGTGAGACACCAGCTTAGGAAGGTCAAATGAACTGCCAAGGTGACGCATTAGTGAACGGAGGCGGGAAGCCTGGTGCCCGGCCTGGCTACAGCTGGAGGAGACCACTCCACAGCGGGGACGCACCTGTAGCTAAGAGGTCCTGGAAGTGACATCTGAGTCGCTGGTTTTGTTTCCATGAGCGAAGGCTCACTATACACGCAAAGTGACATTGTTCTGAAAAGTCTTCACAGCCTGTGTGTGGGTGCCTCGGCCTCACCCAGGGCAGTTTAATTCTGAGTAACATCCTTGGGTCCTCAGTGATGACTTCCCTGCTGGTGGGAATGCGACTCGTCCCGTGCTGCACGGCATGTGGTCAGTGTGGTGAGAGCCTGGCCCAGACCCGCTGCCCCAGGCCACCCAGAGGACAGGCCACTCTCCTGAGGTGCCAGCACCCAAGGCCTGGTTCTTGGCAGAGGGTGGGGGGTCTGAGTCGGAGCCAGGCACGTGAAGCTTTGTGGAAGGCACCTTAGTTTCTGGATCTGAAATTGCTGCGTCCAGGGAAGCACCGAAGCAACGTCCTCAACAGGGTGGCGAGCCCACGTCTTCCCGGCCTGCGCTCCTCCTTCCTTACCCAGGGTCAGCATCTCCTTTTTTCCATCCTAGTCTGTCTCAAATGCCGCCACCTCCGGGAAGCCTTCCTCCTCGCCCCAGCTGCTCGCGAGGGCTCATTCTAAAATCGACGCCCCAATCAGGGCACATAGCAATTTCTACTCTGTTTTAAAGTTTAGCTTACCCTGTGTTATCTAATTCCTGCATAAGCTAAAAACTAATTTATATGTCATATGTCCTTGCATAATGTTTCGCCTCGTCTGGACACTGAATGAGTGTGTTGTTATTAATAAATTAACTGCAAAGACACAGCCTCCTCGTCTGTTTTGCCATTTCATTCCAGAATAGCCTTTGAGCTCACAGAAGTTTAGTGCGTGGACTAAGTTAAATATGGCTGTCAGCTGTTTGTTAGTGTAGATTGACAACAGTCTGCCTTGAGGTAAGTTCCATTCGCCCTATCTGGAGATCAGAAAACCCAGGCTTTAGAATAATTTCTGTAAGGTCACAATACTAGTCATGACAGAGCCGGTATTTAAACCCAGGACTGTTCAACTCCAAATCCATTTTCTTCCCCACCAGCCCAGACTTCTGAGGTATTTTGCTGGGCAGCCACGTGGGCTGATTGAACAGACTAACATTCTGTAGTTAGACCCACAGTGCCAATTCCAAACTCCAAGATAAAGTTTTTAAGAATTCAAGAAGGTGCTTTTGTGTCCTTGCTTCAAAGATAATAAGGAAAGGAAGGAACAAAGGTCATGCCAAAAAGGGCTGTGGCCGTGTACAATCTATTTGCGGCATGGACTGTGCCTAGAGAAGTTTGTCATTCAGAATGCAGTGGAGGCTGCAGCTGTGAGGGACATTTGTGAAGTGAGTGTCTTCGACACCTGTGTGTCTCCCAAGCTCCACGTGAAGCTACATTCACAGTGAGGTAGTCAGGAACCGTCTCGGGAGGCCTGCAAGGACTGGACACCTCCACCCAGATTTAGACCTGCGGGTGCTGCCCCATGACCTCCACCAAAGTTCACTAAAGAGCTGCGTTCCTGAGGACTGAAGAATATCCTTTGGGAAAAAATAAAATGGAAATTATACTTAATGTGGCATGTTGAGTGTATCTGTGCCAAATAAGGTGGAGACTTCTGTGTCTTATACAAGGTGTTCAAATGAATTGCCATGTGCTTTTTCATCGGAAAGAAAGTTTAATTAAGTAAAAAAGTAAATTAAAAAATAATAATAAAAATTCAAGAAGGTAAATGCAGACCATCAAATCCCAAGAGGTGGGCGAGGCTCTGGGGAATGTTGTGCCACTGCCCTGTCACATGCCAGTGAAGCTATCCTCAGAAATTTGAACATGGAGGTGTGAGGATGCCCAGGGCTCATAGGCTCAGAGGTGTGGTTGAAGATGGGGGAACCTAGTAACCGCTCCCTGGGAACGTGAAGAGGAAAGAGAAGAGGGCTGATGTCAGAAAGAGCAACTGGGGGAACAGCAAGTGAACAGAGAAGGTGGGGCCCAGGGGAGGCACCTGAGGCCCACATGCCTCAGCTGGAGAGTCAAACGCTCGTAGAGGGCCAGGTTGCTGTGAAGAAGTAGGTCGCACGATTGCAGGTGACTCTTCCAAGAAGGCTGGGGAGGGGCAGCTAGGGTCTGCCTTTGTGTAAGCCTAGGGCAGTCAAGGGGCCAGGGGCCCTGAAACCCAGCCCACACCCTGTGGCAGCCTGCTAGGAGGGCCCCTGGAAGGCCTCTTAACAAAGGCACCAAATGGCTCGGCTCCCAGCTGGAGCTTGGCCTGCCTGTGTAGTTAGAACCTGGGTCCTCCCACTAGCTCCATCAGAGTGGCCACCAGGAACAGCAGCCGGCACGTAGTAGGCAGAGTAAACATGCTGGACAAATCATAGAGATACAGAGTCAGGGAAAGGCCATGTGGTTTTGTTGTTGTTGTGTTTGGTTTTTTGCTTTGTTTTCATTTGTTTCAGATGAGAGACTTAAACATGCCAGAGAAATTGGCGACAGAGTTGAGAGAGGAAATAATTGACGAAATAAGATACTAGGGGGAAAGCATAAGAAAATAAATCAAGAGAACTTCTAAAGGAAAAAAGTCTGAGAAATTCTGAAAATTTAATCACTGAACCCTTCAGTGGTATTTGCATTGTCCTGGGACCTTCCAGGGATGGGGACCATGCTGGGGTGGGGAGCAAATGAACACAGAAATCACAAGATATATTTTCCTCCATTTCTTCAAAATGACACCATCTAGCTGAGAAGTCTTTTATGGAAAAAAAATATACAAAGCAATGAAACATAGCAAGAATGTTCCCAAGTGTCTAAGTAAGAACAATGTGAAATCAGTGAGCAGAGAGAACACCCAGAGGCCTCACTGCAGAGGTGGAGAGCAGACGGGGCACGGCGGACATGGTTCTCGCTGAGCTTCCCGGGGACAGGGCAGGGCATGGCAGGATATGGCTCTCACTGAGCCTCTGGGGGACAGGGGCAGGGCATGGTGGGGCACAGCTCTCACTCAGCCTCCTGGGGACAGGGGCAGGGCATCGTGGGGCACAGCTCTCACTCAGCCTCCTGGGGGCAGGGGCAGGGCATCGTGGGGCACAGCTCTCACTCAGCCTCCTGGGGGCAGGGGCAGGGCATCGTGGGGGACCG
>CAUYTI010152075.1:0-31417 GCA_963575145.1 Galago senegalensis | reverse complement strand
TTTTTTTTTTTTTATGGTTGCAGCCATCATTGTTGTTTGGTGGGTCCGGGCTGGATTTGAACCTGCCAGCTTAGGTGTATGTGGCTGGCGCCTTAGGCACTTGAGCCACAGGTGCCAAGTCAGCTCTGGAATTTCTATTTTTTAAAGTAGTTTCAGTTTCTTGGCTGAGATTCCTAACTGTTCCATCATTATGGCAGTGCTTTTCTTTATATCCTTGAAGATATTTTTTTTTTTTAATTGAATGTTAACTATGTACATTGATGCACTTCTGGGGTACAGTGTGGGGTTTTCACATGCATTCTGAACTACTTCCATCAAACTGGTCAACACAGCCTTCATGTCATTTTCTCAGTTATTGCTTTAAAACGTTCACATTCTACTCTTAGAAAGATTTTTTTGAGGGGGGGAGTTAGGATCCATTTCTAGAGAAATACTGTGTTTCTTTATAAGTGTTCTAATACCATGATCTTTTTATACTTTCTGAACATTTACTCTTCTTTTTTTGAACTTACTTTCATTGGGGTGGGAGTTTATTTTTCTTGAAGATCTAGCTATGATATATGTTAAGTAGGGCCATTTGGCTTTGTTTCTGGGGTAATTCAGGGGTGAAGATTCTGTATGATTCCCATGGTCATAAATGGCCTTAGTGTGGTGGTTTTCTCAAATATCACTTGTAGTAGTGGTAAGGGTAATCTACTGAGTAGCCAGAGTGGCATGGGCCATAGTGGTAGCAGAGGTCATGAGAAGCTTATCTCATTCCCAAGAGCTCTGCCAACAAATGGGCTCTCCACATCTATCTACAGACCAGTGGAGGGTGCTTTCAGGTAAGAGACAGATGCAGTGGTAAGAATTGGGTTTAAATTTTATATTTATTAGCAGAGAGAAGTAGCCAGGTGTTCCAGACCATGGGTTTGTCCTTGAAATGCTCAGTGGTTTTGATTCCACGCTCTGTCTCAAGACAGTGGTGAAGTTGGCCTTCACTTGCTAGATCAAGCAAGTCTGCACAAAGGCCCCCTAATGGCAGACACAAACACCAGTCCTAAGGGGGTTCTGGGGAAGTCCTGGGGCCTCAGGAAAAATGCCTGAGCAAGAAGCAGAGTGCTCATTAGTCCATGGAGGTCTCAGCTAGGGAAGAGAGTGGTGGTCCCTTGCCACAGCCAAGTGCATGCATACACGACCTGCTTCCCTCTCACACTCCAGACTTTCTGGGATTCAACTCTGGCAGCCAATTAGGACAATTAGTTAAATCCCATATAGTTTGTTTTCAGTCCACAAAGGTGCTATGGGCTGTTAAAACTCACAATCCATATCAAAAACATGTTCCTCACTCAAATCTTCTCTTCCATGCCTAGAAAGGAGGGGAGCCGAATTTCATCAACTGAGGGAGAGTCCACACTACACTTGTTTCTCAATTCTAGTTTTGGGAGCCCCTCACTCCCTCAAGACTCAGATTTTTAATCCTTGGCTTGAGTACTCTAATGACAATTGTTGCTGCTTTTGCTGACTCTCAGAATCCTGTGCAGCTTGCTATGAGATAGGATCAAGAATAGAATCCTCTTGTCAGCACCCAGGTCTGGAAAAGTGTGTGAAGTACTTCCTGGTATCATTCTTTTTCATAGTCTCCTTGCTGCTCCAGATCCAGGGCTTGAGAGGGTCAACTTGCTCACCTGTGGCCTGGCTTGCATCATTCCCTTGTGGGAATGTGGTTCACCAAGGCAAACCTGCTCCCTCTCTCCAAAACTGGGGGTTTACTCATGGTTTTCTACCAAATTCCATCATACAGACTTCCTTCCACTTTCTCTTTCCCAGTATCTTAAGTTTTCTTTAGCTTTTCTCTTTTTTTTATTTTTTTGAAACGGAGCTTCAAGCTGTCCCCCTGGATAGGGTGCTATGGTATCACAGCTCACAGCAAACTCCAACTCCTGGGCTCAAGTGAGTCTCTTGCCTTGGCCTCCCATGTAGCTAGGACCACAGGCACCTGCCACAAAGCCTGGCTATTTTTTGGTTGCAGTCATCACTGTTGTTTGGGGGCCCGGGATGGATTAGGAACTGCCACCTTAGGTGTATGTTGCTGGCACCTTAGCCACTTGAGCCACAGGCGCCAATCCTCTTTAGCTTTTCTATTGAACCCCTGTGTTTCCTTTTTTATAAAAGTTTACAGTGTGGATCTCTACACTGTATTTTACATCTCATAATTGGGAAGGCATTCTGAAAAACCTCTATTCATTCTCCCATTATGGGGGAAAACGATCTACAGTTTAGGTAAAATTCTGTTATAGTGAAAGAAAACACCTTCCAAAAGTTTTCATATGTACCGAGAAGCCAATGCCTTAGCTTCAAAGCTTCAAAGCATGGACTGATTCTCTTGTTAAGGGATAGTGCACCTGGGAATTTTAAGTTGAAACCAATGCTCGTTTATCATTCCAAAATATCCTTAGTTCCTTAAAAATTATGCTAAATCTATTCTGCCTGTGATCTATCATACAAGTGAAATAAAAAAACCTGTATGACAGCATATATCTTTATAGAATGCTTTACTCAATATTTTAAGCCCACTGTTGAGACCTAGTGCTCTGAAATAAAGATTCCTTTCAAAACATTATTGTTCATTGTCAATGCACTTGGTCACTAGAGAACTCTGATGAGAATATAGAAAACAATTAACGTTGTTTTCACACTTGCTAACACAACATCCACTCTGCCCATGAATCAAAAGGTGACTTTTGATTCAAGTCTTTATTTAATAAGTACCTTTTGTAACTCAATAGAGGCTATAGACTATGTTCCCTCTGATGGATATAAGTGACATAAATTGAAACCCTTCTGGAAAGAATTCAAGATCCCATTGAGACTATTCATAATTCACAGGAAGAGATCCAAATATCAACATGAGCAGGAGTTTGAAAGAATTTGACTAAACTTCAAGGGTGGCTTTGAGGGGTTTAAGACATGAGTATAGGAAATACCTGTAAATGTGGTAGAAATAGCAAAAGAACCAGAATTAGAAGTGTAACCTGAAGATTTGACTGAATTGTTGTAATCTCATGACAAAAATTTAATTAATAAGCTACTTCTTATGGACGAACAAAGGAGGTGGTTCTTTGAGGTGAAATCTATTGCTGATGAAGATTTCGTGGGGTAGGGGTGTTTGGCACACCTTTTGTGTGTAGGACATAATCACAAGAGGGACTATACTTAACAAAATCAAATATTTTGACCTGATTGTTTCTACCCTCACATTAACCTTAAATAAATTTATTTTTTGAAAAAAAATTTTTTTAAATATTACAGGAAGGTATTTGATTATTCAGTGTCAGGGCTTAAGATTGACTCCAATTTGGGAAGAAGTTCTATTATGGATAAAATGCTATCAGACAGCATCAAATGCTACAGAGAAGTAATACAAGAAAGAATGAGTCAATTGATGTAACCAACTTCATTGTTTTATTATTGAAAAAACCTCCACAGTCGCTTCAACTTTTAGCAATCACCACTCTCATCAGTTCAGCAAGCATCAACATCAAGGCAGCAAGGTCTTCTATCAGCAAAAAGATTGGGACTCACTGAAGGATCAAACGATCTTTAATGTTTCTTAGAAATAAAACTTTTCAAATTAAAGTGATATACTCTTTAGATATAATGCTATTACACACTTAGACCACATTATAGTGTAAACACAGCATTTATATTCATTGGGAACTCCCCAAATTTATGTGACTTGCTTTATTGCAGTGTTTGCTTTTTTACAGCGATTTGGAGCTGAAACAGCATTATCTCTAAGGTATGCCTTTACTAGCATAAGGTGAATTCATGGAGTTAAGCTATTTTCTCTGGAAGAATTTCAAAAATCATATTTTCCTTACAACAGAGTTAAAAATGAAGCAAAGATAAATCTGCTTTTTAATATGTTTATCACAATAAATCTAGAATACTCTGGGTGTGGAATATAGCAGTGGAAAAATTACATAATATTTTAAGTCTTTTTGAACTTACAGTCTGGGAAACTTAAGGGGATGCATAAATAAATAAAAAGCTGCTCAATATATATCAGGCTGTATAAAGGTATGAATGAAATAAAGCAATACAAAGAAATAGAGGTTAGTAAAAACTTCTCTGATAAAGTAGATGCTGGACAAAGGTCAGAAAGAAGGGAAGGAATGAGCCATGCAAGATCTAGGAGAAGAATGTTCTAGAAAGAGGAATGGTAAAGCTCCTAAATATTAGAGCAAGATGATCTTAAGCACATGTAATTTAAAGTATTATGTGTTGTATGGAGCTTGTAAAGAGTTCTGAGCAGATAAGTAACATGTTCAGATTGATGTTTAAAATGCACACCTAATAAATCCTTACCAATTATAACATGTTGTTATTTTAAACATTTTTCATGGAATTCTGATAGTAATCTTATTAGGGCACTATGCTTTTGTGCTGGACATCCTTGTCTTCACAGTTTTTTTTTTTTTAAGAGACAGAGTCTCACTTGTCACCCTCAGTAGAGTACCTGGCATCACAGGTCACAGCAACCTCCAACTCCTGGGCTTAGGTGATTTTCTTGCCTCAGCCTCCCAAGTAGCTGGGACCACAGGTACCTGCCACATGCCTGGCTATTTTTTTGTTGCCATTTGGCTGGGGCCAGGATTGAACCCTCCACCCTCAGTATATGGGGCTGGCACCCTACTCACTGAGCCACAGGCACTGCCCTGTCTTCACATATTTTGTAGCCCATTTGAAATTGATATGGGGACATGAGGATGCAGATACATGCTGATTATCATGCATGATAAATGGTAAAGATAGTACTATGAGGATGGTAATAGGCAATGACAGACGAGTAACCCCAGACAGACATGGAACACCAGTTTGAGATTGCTGATGCATGTCTGAACTCGTGAACAAGAGTTAAGATGAGTAACATGAGGACACTTGGAGACATTTTAGATATGCATGTGTGATGTAGACAATACATATACTTATGTAATACTAAAATCTACTTGATGTTATTGGAGTTTCAAGCATTGGTTTGTCAAAGATACTATGCTGTATGTGTGTGACTATGAAGACTGAGATTTATCCAGTAAAATTGGGAGTCACAGAAAATATTTTGATAATTATTTAGAATTGCCTTCGATAATTCATTTGACATGTGTGAAAAGGGCAACCATGATGAGAACAGGGTACATGTGGGATCTATTAAGTATAGAGTCTTAATACAGTATTAAGTAAATGTCTTAACACAATAATTAAGTAAATGAGGTGAGGGATATATTCACCAGTATAATGTAAGCATTCCAAATTGCATATGAAATCAGGAATTGTACCCAATAAATGCCTTAATGTACATATGATCTACCTCTTTATGATTTAATAAAAAAAAATTAAAAAAAGAAAAGGAGCCAAGAGAATCTAATGTAGTTATGTATTTATTTTTAGTTATGAGTGAATTAGGGTCTGAATGAAGGCAAGAATCATAAGGATGGGAGAGATGGATTGATTGTAAAAATGTAGTAGGAGTGATATAATATGATATCAATAAAATAAAAATATAGTAGGAGTGATATTGATATGATATCAATAGGGAAATTGATGACTAATCACAAGAAGGAGGATAAAAAAGACAGTCAAGAATGACTCATAGGATTTAGTTTGGGTTAGTAGATCAAATGCATCTCTGCTAGCAGAAAGAGCTATAAATAAATAAGCATTGGGAGAAAGAGTATTTGTTCAGTTTTGACATTTATGAAGCTCCTGTGTGTTGCTTGTTTATCCAGCAAGCAAACATTTTGATTAATTAATCCTCGACTGCAAAGAGAGGTCTAGGTGAACAAATATATTTGGAAGAGAAAGGCACAGAATCACTAGCTGAAACCATGAAAGGCAATCAAATCCCTCAAAGGCAGTGCATTGGCACAGAAAAGGAATGTAAAGAACCAAACTTTAATATAGATAAAGAAAGATCAGGGAAGGGGTTGGAGAGAGGGTGACAGATGCTAGGAAGTCTAAAAAACAGAAAAGAATAAGGAGTTTTGTCCATCAGAAAAGCTGAAAGTGTGAAAAATGTCAGGAAGGCAGATTTTCCAAACTAGACTGTGTGCTACTTACGGACAAGAGTTGGTGCCTTTACCTCTGATCTACAAGGTTCTTGTCATCCACGTTATGGAAAATAGTAAGCACTATTCATTCTATAAAGTTAATAGAAAGAATGAAGAGAAGTGATAAAAGTAAAGTTAAAAATTTCAAATATAAGGACCACCAGATTTACTGACTGAAGGAGATAGTTTTCAAAATAGTATATCATTAATACAGATGCAACAGAAAATCAAAGAAAATCATGAGAGTTTATTTATCTTGTTATACTCCATCTACTTTGTGACTACTTTAATTCCCTAAACTATTTTCAGATTTTCAAAAAGGAGAAAGGAAATATCTTTTGGGTGAAATATACAATAAAAATGGAAGAGAATAAGGCCTCATTCAAGCAGTTATGTTGTTTCCACTCTTAGACATAATCTGATTTAAAGAAAATAAAATTAAAAATCCAGGAAAATGATAAACTGAGGAGTTCAGATTCACCACCCTTAAAACAGAAATCCATCATGACAAGTCTTTCTTTAAACCATGAATGAAAATAATCTTACAGGACATAAAACGATTAGATTAGAGCTGTTCTAAGGTGAACTAACTAGGATATTCAGGTGGAAATGGGGAAAGACTGCTGGGCAAATGAATTTGCTGATAAATTAAGTGCTGTGGATAACTTTCCAAAGGATCATGGGCAAATTACTTGATCTTTGGCATCTATTTCTTCATTTAGGTATAAAATAAGAAAGTGGAATTGCCTAATCTTAATGGTGATTTTCAAAGGTAAAGTAAATGATATTAACTTGCAGCTATTATTGCCAATGTGAGATATCATCTTTCTTAATGTCACTGCCTTCCATATGGAGCAGTATAGGGAAATAGAAGGGGAACCAAGTTATAAAATGAGATGGCTCTGGGAGGGAGAGGCAGATGGATTGCATGAGTTCAGGAGTTCAGGACTAATCTGAGCAAGAGTGAGACCCCCGTCTGTACTAAGATAGAAGAAAAAAATAGCTGCGAGTTGGGGTGGGAGCCTGTAGTTCCAGCTACTTGGGAAGCTGGGGCATGAGTATCTCTGAGCCCAAAAGTTTGAGGTTGCTGTGACCTCTGATGACACCACGCCATTCTACCCCAAGGGAACAGAGGAAATAAATTCAAAAGCAAATTCCAAGAAGAATAAGAAAACGTACATTACATTTTTTAAAGAGTAAGGAATTAATTGATCAGAGAATTGGGAAATAGAAATTAAGACCATGTAAAATATTACACTGGCTCTATACATATCCTTGGCTGGGTGAAAATGAAACATACATAGAGATGGCTTGCAATGAATAGTTATTGAGTTTCCTTATTCTTTCAGACTATAATAAATATTGGACTTCATAAATTTAATTTAATAAGTTTAGTACTCTTTGTCAGATGTGAGAAATAGGCCAGTGCGCAAAATCACTTCATGTTTGAAGACAGGCATGAATCATGACTTGAATTTCAGGGTTTTGCTTTTCTTGAACTCACAGACAAGCAAGGTGAGAAACACACCAAATCAAGCAATATTACAGTGTGGGTGACCTGGAAGGTCTATGGCATCAGCCGCCTTGGGGCATGAAAGAACTTTGAGGTTGGGGGAGCCTAGGACCTCAGGATTATTATTTTGTAGGCTGGACAGGGTCACTTAGCATTTATTTGTGTGGGTTATCATCATAAGAGGATGGAACAAAACCCTGTCTTGTGCGCTGAAGACGTAGCCTTCAGACTAATAAATCCTTGCCGTGTCGCAATTCCAAACAGGTTTACATGCTATTTTAAGCATATTATGTCTGTAGTTACTTATCTTTCTACAGCAAGAATAGCTGTCCAAAATTAAATTGCTTTCTTTTGCGCAGTTTATTTCCTCAAAGATTAACAGGCACCCTTCCTTTTGGAATAGTGTACTTTAGTAAAACTCTTTCACACAATTTCTTCCGTGCTCTGGTGATTTTTCCGATTAAATAAGTATTGATAAACATGTAAGATGTCCATTTTTTAGTCAATAATTCTACCTAAAGATGTAGCTCTTAAGATGCAGATATAGGGCACAATTTATGAAATAATCATAAACACAAAGCACATGCAGTATACAAACCATTGTGTCTAGACACTGGGGCATGATGGGCTATACATGCATATATGATGTTTCTACATATGCTACAGACTGAAAACACAGCTGATAATAAGTTTATTCAGAGTCTAAAAGTTTAAAGTTGTCTTATTTTGCATTCCAAAGAATATAAAGGACAAATAAGATTTTTTAAAAAAATTTGCATAGAACTTTTTTTTTTATTGCTGTTCATTTTACTTTCCTTCAGATTACATTAGAAATAATATACGAAATATCCAGCAGATGTCAGTGTTTGCGTGCAAATGTTTTACTTTGAACCATGCTAGCAAAGCCTGAGACATCAAGAAGATGAAAGTATATTCTGTTTAAACAAAAATCAGAGAATTCATGAATTAGAGACCTGGACTACAAGGAATGTTAAAAGTTTTCAGCTTGAACTAATATGATACCAGATTGAAAGCTGGACCTATAAAAAGCAATGTAGAGCATTGGAAATGGCATAAATGAATGTAAATACAGTTTTCTCTCTTTATTCAAAAATAACTGATTGGCTAAGAAAAACTACTGCCAATAGATTATTTTTATAGAAGATGTAAAATTAACAAATAAAAAAACAAAACAAAGGAAATGAAGGGGGAAAATTTTTTTCATATCATTTATTCTTGGAAAATGACCTACTGGTTTGTAACTTAATTCAAATGATATATTATAAAACTGATACTTTCCTAACCAAATATTTAAATGAAATAGGTCCCTGTAGCCTTCTACCTGTAGTGTATCCTACACATATTTATACCCCAGCTTCTATAAAACTTTATTATATTTGTTTTCTTTGCTTTGTTTTTATTTTGGATTAACATAGGTGTACAATTAGGCCACATTGTTTGCCTTTGCATGGTAAAAGCCCAAGTTATAATTGTCCTTCACCCCAGGTATATATGCCCCAAGTACCTACATGCACCCAATAGGTGGAAGCCCACAAAACCTCCTCCTGTCCTTCCCTCCTCACTCCTTCTTAAATTCAATTGTGTTTTCTCCCATGTGGGCCTGGAGTTGCTCATCTACTAGTATCAAGTACATGGGATGCTTGCTTTTCCATTCTTGAGAGACTTTACTAAGGAAAATGTCTTCAACTTCATCCAGGCCAGGTAAATACAAAAGATGTAGTCTCCATCTTTATATGGCTGGAATAGTACTGCATGGTGTGTGTGTGTATGTGTGTACATACATACTACAGTTTTATTAATCCATTCAAGGGCTGATGGGTATTTGGGTTGTTTCCACATCTTTGTGACTGTGAATCAAGCTGCTATATACATTCAAATGCAAATGTCTTTATGATAAAATCTTTTTTTTTTTCCTTCTGGGTAGATACCTAGAATGGGACTGTGGGATCAAAAGGAAAGTCTATTTGAGTTCTTTGAGGATTTTCCATACTTCTTTCCAAAAACATGCATTTGCAATTGCACCAAAAGTAGATAAGTGTTACCTTTGTTCCAAACTTATGCCAACATCTGCAGCTTTGGGACCATGTGACATGGGCTATTTTAACTGGGGTTAGGTGATATATCATGGTGATTTTGCTTTCATATCCAGCGCCTTCTATTTCTCACTAGGCTTCTTAAAAGCCGTATCTATTTCTTTACTTCTTTTTGTACCCTTCAGACAGGTGGACCACATTTAAGTCATTAAATATTATGAGAAATTGAGTCACAACTCACACTGAAAGTAAATATGCTGGTCCTAATTTAGATTGTGCAAATAAATATTATAATGGCATATTTGGGTAATATACGAATAATACATACCATGTTACCAGTACAAAATGAACATTGTTATAAATCTGATTACTTTTATCCGAACGTTATATAATAAATCAATGCATATTAAAACTAGTCTCTAGGCTCAGCACCTATAGCTCAGCAGCTAGGGTGCCAGCCCAGTCCCGGCCTGCCAAACAACAATGACAACTACAACCAAAAAATAGCCAGGCATTGTGATAGGCACATGTAATCCCAGCTACTCGGGAGGCTAAGACAAGAGAATTGCTTAACCCCGAGAGTTTGAAGTTGCTGTGAGCTGTGATGCCACAGAACTCTACCATAGTGAGACTTTGTTAAAAAAAAAAAATAAAATCCAAAATAAAACTAGTCTCTACTTTCCAGAATATCATTACCAGATTTTTCCCAAGTAATTGCTGCATATGAATGTGAATGTATGTATGAATTTGTGCCTGTTTACACATATGTGGAGTTCTGACACTTCAGTTCGCAAACTCATCCTAGAAAAAGTGCTACATTCCTCATTGATGAATATCAATCACTGTGATGACCTTCCAAGCACTCCCTGTGGGCAGCCATGACCTGACACCAGCACCTAGCCCACCCTTCCCAGCAATTTTGGAACTCATCCTCCGGAATGGTCATCAGACCTTGTCATGTTATCCTTGATGTCCAGAACGTCGTCAAAATGTCTTCCTTTCAATAATTCTTTTGTCTTCAATTAAAGAAAAATGCCATTGACCAGCTGAGTAGGGAGAGTGTCTCAATACATTTACTTTTTTCACTGGCTAAAACCTCCCTCACAGGCAGTGCTACGTGAACTCTCAGCTGTTGTTATCAATGAGCTCTTTTGAGACCATTTTTTTTCCTTTTATCTTTCCCACACCAAGATTTTCAGCTAATAATTTTCTATTTCTCTATCAATTTTCACTCGGTCTGCTATGCTTCTCACAGTCAGCTGACAATTGTGACTCAATTCTATGTATTTTTTTAATGTTTTTGTCAGTTCTTTTTGTCACTGGTCTCCTTGAACTCTCTTCATCGGTGACACTTTCTCTCCCTTCTGAAAAACATTTGCTTTTTCTTCATCCATTATCCCATAAACTTAAACTAACATGCCCCTGTTTTCATTTCTACTCTGGCCAAGTTTAATCAGAAATTTAATGTTTATTAGTTGCTCTAATTCAAGCTCCAACATTCTTATAATGGCACACAAAAAAACACGCAATAATAATGAAAGCCACTCTGCCATCTGTGGACACAAACACAGCTGTAAGACACCAATATACCAAGGTTGTGAACTGAACTGTATGTACAGTGCTGCCAATATAAGCACAAAGTGGAAAGTTTGCAAACATTACTGTCAGAACATTGTAAGTGCATATAAGTGTCATTTTGCTATGGACATTGTCAAATAATATTAGTGATTTGAATAACCACTTATAAGAAAATAATAAATAATTGTTAAAAATGGTTCTGGCAGTTGACAATATCACCTGCAAAATGTGAGATTTTCTTTGGCTTCACATCTTATCAATCTCATCCAAGGAAAAGTGCAATCTTTTTTAAACCTGCCTAGAAAATTGCCCGACTTCTTGAACGAGTCCAAAGTTTAGGCTGGTGGGCAAGTAAGTATATAAAATGAACATTTATTTCAGACACAAGATGGGTATTAGATCTTAATTACCTATATAACAACATAACGTGTACATTTTGGTCCCTCGTTCATACTGTGTTTACTTGCTTATTGTTTGAAGACCTGAGTTTTAGGAGTATGTGCAAAATTATCATCTTCACACTCTAAACCATGGGGTCTTGAAAAGGAAATTTTGGAAATGGAGTGGCAGTTTGGGACTAAAACACCACAGGAGGAGAACTAGCCTCTTTATGCAGCTGTCACAGGAGGTGTGTTCAGGCAGGTGAATGTTTGTAACAGGTGCATGTCTGAGCAATGAAAACTGCATGGCTTGAGTGAACAGATTGCATAGACCTCTGTGTCCAGCAAACCTCAGCACTTTGGCACAGCTGGTACTGCAGGGATGGGGGATAGATAAGGTAGTGTTTTTATAAACAGAAAAAGAATGTCTTGTATGCAAGACTGGGCTCACTTTAAAAGTAATGAGAGTTTCAATCAGTGTATTTGAATTTCAGGCAATGATGGCTTGAGACATTTTTTACTTATTTTCTTTCTCCTCCAGGACTGCAGTCTTGAGTTAAAGCCACAGAAATGGATAAAATTGTCACAGATAACTAAGCAATTTCAACTTTGAATTCTTCATACTTTTGAATAAAAGGCAAAGAAGAGAGTTACCGTACTGCCTGGAATGATGTATCTAGATTACTAAGGGGAAATAAGACAACTGCTCCACACTAGAGGTAAGAGAGAATATGTCTGGAGTAAAGGAGGTATCTTAGGATGTCCCTTACCATCACCATGCCTATGGTTAGAGTCGATGGAAAACGCAACATCCCAATTTAGGCAGAACTACTAATTATCTAGACTAGCTAAAATCACTACAGGCGGATGTCTTTCCTGAAGCTAAAGGGGATTCAGAATGGAGAGTGGTAGTTATAAATACCGTTATGTCCATGTGACAAAGCTACAGAAAAGAAGCTACTATCATAAGCATTTCTAACTAGTTTTGTTATAATGTGTGTGTGATATCTTCATTTTCTTCCCTTTCTTATCCCTTTATCATGTAGCATTACATTTGTTGATTTTATATCAGTATTTAAATATCAATAACTTTATATCATAGTATTTAAGTTCCACAACATCAAAGAGTAGAGTATACCTTTCCCAGAGAATGGTTATCCTTTTTTGGGGAAAGAGCAAATTTCTGTTGAACACAGGACAGTTGTATCATATTAGGTGGAAGAATTACCTTGTTATTGTCTTTACTACACTTTGCATTGGTGTCAAGTTGACCAAGGGTGGACTCATGATACTTAATTTTAGTTTTCACCTTGCCTGGGCCACAGTGCTTAGATAAGTGACCAGACATACTGTGAGGTTATCTTTGGTTTTGTTCATTTGCTATTGTTTCAGGTTCATTGAGGGTACAAAGAATTAGTTTACAATGTTTGCATTTGTTAGGTAAAGTCCCGCTTATAATTATGTCCCACACCTAAGAGGTGTGTACACCATAACCGTCATCCCCCTCCTTGCTCCCCTCTCCCTACTCCCTCATTTCCCCACCCCCCCATCTTAAATTGATTTCAGTTTTTCCTCTTATGTGGATATGTATTAGATCATCTATTGGCTTCATATTATAGTTGAATACATCAGATTCTTGCTTCTCCTTTCTTGTGATACTTTACTAAGAAGAATGTGTTCCAATTCTACCCAGGTTAATACAAAAGAGTTTAACAAGCTGTGGTATATGTATACCATGGAATACTATTCAGCCATTAAAGAAGATGAGGATATCTTTGGATGAGATTAAAAAGCTTCTGCACAGCCAAAAGCACAGTAAGTAAAGCAAGTAGACAGCCCTCAGAATGGGAGAAGATATTTGCTGGTCATGTCTCTGACAAAGATTTAATAACCAGAATCCACAGAGAACTCAAAAGTATTAGCAAGAAGAGAACAAGTGATTCCATCTCAGGGTGAGCAAGGGACTTGAATAGAAACTTCTCTGAAGAAGACAGGCACATGGCCTACAAACATGAAAAAATTCTCACCATCCTTAGTCATCAGAGAAATGCAAATCAAAACTACTTTGAAATATCATCTAACACCAGTAAGATTAGCCTATATCACAAAATCCCAAAATAACAGATGCTGGCATGGTTGTGGAGAAAAGGGAACACTTCTACACTGCTGGTGGGATTGAAAACTAATACATCTAATACATTCCTTTTGGAAAGACATCTGGAGAACACTTAAAGAACTAAAAATAGACCTGCCATTTGTCCTATAATTCCTCTATTAGGTATATATCCAGAAGACCAAAAATCACACTATAATAAAGATATTTGTATCAGAATGTTCATTGCAGCCCAATTCATAATTGCTAGGTCATGGAAAAAGCCCAAGAGCCCATCAATCCATGAATGGATCAATAACTCCTGGTATATGTACACCATGGAAACTATGCAGCCATTAAGAAAAATAGAGACTTCACTTCCTTCATGTTTATATGGATGAAGCTGGAAAATATTCTTCTTAGCAAAGTATCCCAAGAATGGAAGAAAAAGCATCCAATGTACTCAGCCCTACTATGAAACTAATTTATAGCTTTCATAGGAAAGCTATAACCCAATTTTAGCCCAGGAATATGGGGAAAGGGGAGAGGGACAGGAGGGGTGAGGGAGGATGGGAGGAGGAAGGGTGATTGGTGGGATCACACCTATGGTTCATCCTATAATGTACATGTGAATTTCTCTAAATGTAAAATATAAATGTCTTAACACAATAACTAAGAAAAAGACATGAAGGCTATGTTAACCTGTTGGATGAAAGTATTTCAAATTGTATATAGAAACAGTACACTGTACCCCATGATAGTAATAATGTACACTGCTATGATTTAATAAAAAAATAAAAAAATAAAATTTAAATTGGTGGTACTTTGCAGTAGATTGTTCTCCATAATGTAGGTGGGCCTCATCCAATCAGATGAAGGACTGTGAAAATAGAAAAGTGACTTTCCTCTAAAAAGCACACGGCCTTCATGATTTAACTGTAACATCGACTCTTCATGTCTTCAGCCTAACGATCATTAAACTCAAAGTGCTGGGTCACCTGATTCACCCTGCAGATTTGGATCTGTCGGCATTTAGAACGGCATGAGCCACGTGAATGCTTTCTACACATATACACATGCTATTTGTTCTGTCTCTCTGGAGAAGCCTAACATGCCTATGGTGGCAGGACACAGATAAGTTTGTTTCTGGCAAATGAAACTGGAACTCTAGCATGTAAGTAAATGAAGTCATTTGGCTGAGGCAAAGAGAATGAAAAAAAAAATTAGAGAAAGAAGAATTTTGAAATTAGCTCTAAAGATTTAATATAGAGAGAAAATAGCACTTATCTCAAGATTGTACTTCTATCTGGGAAATGCCAATGTCAGAGTATAAATATAATTTCTGTATTAATATCATTAATATTTTATTACTGGGAAGTTTGTGTCATTTATACAAATTATGTAACCTCCCGAGAACAATACTAGGTAACATAGTGAAGATAATTTAAGATGATAAATGAAATGAGAAGCAAATGTTCAGCCCATAGTAAAGTAGCACTTGTGAGTCAATTGTTTCAAGTCTTCACATGACCCATCTTTAGATCTTCTGGAGGGAAACCAAAATCCTCCACCACTGGGCAAAGGAAGCACTTTGTTTGCAACTGATGGAAGATTTCTGAAGGTAAAAACAAGACAAGTTCTCTTTTTAGTGTTAAAATGGCCATAAGTTTTCATATTTTTTGTATGTTGAATTCTCATTAACCCCTAGTTTTCTAAAAATTTTTTAAAATCTTTTTCTGTACCCAATGAGATAATGGCATACTTTTTATTTAATTTGCTAATGGGATGATTCACATAAAATGTCTCTTTTCAATGTTAAATCACCTTAAGTACTTGAGATAATCAAAACTATATATGGTTTATATGGTTTATATATACACACACACACACAAAAGACCCACAACTGCATACACATATACTTACATGCAGATGCAGATGCTCCTTGAGAAAAAAATTGAGTTATGTTCCAATAAACCCACTACAAGTTGAAAACATCTTAAGTAGAAAATTCATTCAACATACCTAATGTATTGAACAGTCTATCTTAGCCTAGTCTACCTTAAACCTATTCAGAAAACTTATATTAATCTATTAACCCACAGTTGGGCAAACTTATGTTACATGTCTATGTTAATAATATATCGAATATCTCTTGTAATTTATTGACTACAATGTTATTTGCCATGAACTACCTGTGGTTACTTCTACTGACCCATCTTTCCTGTCATTTTTGGATTATAATTCAAATATTTCACATATTGACATGGCTGGAGACATTATTTCATCTGAAAAGGTAAGACACATACAGTAGAACCTCCCACAGTTGACCACCTCCTTAAATGGACCTAATTTTCATGGATTGGATATGCACCACATGTATATATCAGTAGAGTAGGTCTAGTTCCTTATGTTGACCATTTCTATATGTTGACCAGTTTGTTATGGTCTCTTGGGTGGTCAATTTGCTCTTCTTTAATTATATTAAATATTTAGGAGAAATACAGTTGGCTTATACTTGTCTATGAATTTCAGTATTTATTTTACATTAATTAGTTGTGAACTCTTGGACATATCTCCTAGCTGCATGTAATCTGTATTGATGATGATACAACACATACCAGAACGTTGGCTAATTTTTTTATTGAACCTGTGTGGGTTTGTAGGCCTTGATTTGGCCACTATTTTAAGACTAGGTAATTTTTCCCCCAAACAACTATTATTATTAATGCCTATGGAATATTTATAATTCAGCAGCTTCTATGGTTGTATGTAGAGCCTGAGTTTTGAAAGAGATTAATGAAAAGAACAAGAGAGATATTTTGAAAATTAGACATACAAAAATATAATGAGAATAGCTTTGAGCTCAGTCAGAGTAACAATTCAATAAGTACAGCTTTTATTATCATGACCATTTTCAGTTACGATTGTTTTTGAATACAGAAAAGAATCAGACCACAAGGAAGAAGTTAGACACCCTACAGCTATGTTGATGGAAAAATGTCCAACCATGCAAGGGTTGAATTACAATTGTATCTGTCTTTCTACTTTATAATTGTTTATAATAAATGTAAAAAAACTACTAACAAATAAAAATAACTGAGTATATCATACCTCCACTGATAACTATTCTAATATTTCACCAGATAAAAATTGAAAATCTTTGTATTCTGTGAAATAAATGATACTATAAGCCTGCATGGCACTATACACACCAAAATCCTAATGCTATAACTGGATTTAAAATTTCTTTTATTTCAGGTGTGCTCATTCTTCAGTGACTCTAAAAATAATTGAAGACCACTTATATTGTATTATATTTTCTTATAATTCTCATAATTAGTTTTGTAATTTATTTTTTGTTCTATGTTATGGTTTATTTTTATTTATTTTATTATTATTACTATTATTATTGTTATTATTATTTTGAGACAGAGTCTCACTTCCTTGCCCTTGGTAGAGTGTTGTGATGTCATAACTCACAGCAACCTCTAACTCTTGGGCTTAAGCGATTCTCTTGCTTCAGCCTCCAGAGAAGCTGGGACTACAGTCACCTGCCACAAAGCCCAGCTATTTTTAGAGGCAAGGTCTTGCTCTGGCTCAGGCTAGACTTGAACCTATGAGCTCAGGCAATTCACACCATGCTCTGCCCTGTGTTATGTTTCAAATGTATGTATTCTTTCAAAATTCTTATGTTGGAACTTAATCCCCAAGGTGGTATTAAGAGGTGGGCCCCTAGGCAGCACCTGTGGCTCATGAGTAGGACGACATCCCATATACCAAGGGTGGCGGGTTCAAACCTGAACCTGGACAAACTGCAACAAAAAATTGCCGGGCATTATGGTGGGAGCCTATAGTCCCAGCTACTCAGGAGGCTGAGGTAAGAGAATCACCTAAACCCAAGAGCTAGAGGCTGCTGTGAACTGTCATCCTCAGCACTCTACTGAGTACTGAGCAACAAAATGAGACTGTCTCTCCAAAAAAAAAAAAAGAGAGAGAGAGGTGGGCCCTTAGGAGGTGTTTATAAGAGCTCTGCTGTCATGGATGAGATTAGTGATCTTGAAAAAGGATTTGAGGGACTTAGTCCCTTTTGCACTTATGTCCCTTCTGACGTGTGTCCCTTCTGATACATCATCCCCTCTAGAAAACACAGAAACAAAGCACCATCTTGGAAGCAGTGAAAAAGCCAGACATAAAATCTGCTGGCACATTGATCTTGGACTCCTAACCTCCAGAACTGAGAAATACATTTCTATTATCTATAAGTTATACAGTCCATGGTGTTTCCTTAAATCTGACTTAATTTGCAGGAAGCATCTTCTGTTCACAAGAAGAGTTAACAGAAGTAAGATGTTAACTCTCTTGTGTTAACAAAAGAGTCGGGAACATAAGGGCTAATCTAGTGATGGCTCAGAGTAGGAGGAGAGTAGAGGAAGGAGCCTAACTCTTCTTAGAGATTACCCAAGTAGCCATGAACAGAATAGTTGAAGTAATATGAATGGTAAAGGTTATGCTGATGGGATCTTAGACAGAAATGTGGAACAAGTTTTGGGAAACTGGAGGAAACTCCATCCTCATTATGAAGTTGAAAAGAACTTGGTCTAATTGTGTCCATGTCCTAATGCTTTGTGGAAGGCGTAACTTGTGAAGAAAGAAGTATACTATCTGACAGAAGAGATCTCTAAGCAACGTGTGCAGCGAGCTGCCTGGCTTCTCTTGAAAGCCATAGTAATATGTGAGAAGAGGAGAAATAATTTAAAGAGAGTTTATAACCACAAAGAAAACATAACTTAAAGATTTGGAAAAATTTCAGCCTAGTGAGTTCTAAAAGATAAAAATAATTATGTGCAGGAGAAAACACTGGGGGTTTGGAGAGGCAAACATGGCACTATCAGAAGGAAGTCAGATGTTCTTTACCAGGACAATAGAAGAGTGGGTCTGAAGGCCTTTCTGATCTTCTTGGCAGCACTAACAATCACAGTTTCAGAGTGCCAGTTCCTTGAGAGCAGAACAGTTTCAAAAGAGGTGCCCAGGTTGTCCTGGCGAGCTTGAGGCTCACTGCCAACAGTCTCCTCCAGTTTTGGCATTCCATCACAGCATTCTCTTCATAAGATCCAGGGATGTGTGTGTGTCTCAGATAAGCCCAGGTGCTGCTTGTGCCACAACCTCAGAAAACACAAGCAATACGTTTGGCAGTACCAATGTGGCTGGTGCTAACTCTGCCGATGCACAAACTACCTCCACCACGATTTCAGAGCATACTCTGGAAAACCGTGGGGCTCACGCAAAGCATCTCCATAGGAGCAGGGCCATGATTGGGAGCTCCAACTGCACACACACATAGCCATACACATACATACAGAGAAATAGAGAAGAGAGAGAGAACAAATAAAACAAAACAATTACTGTGCTTCAGTTCCATGGAACAGAATTTTTTGTCTTTATTGAATCATAGCCTGAATTCATCATTATACTCTTCCTAATTCCAATGTACCCAACATCTTGAAAAATAATCCCACCAATCCAGTCATCCCCTCTACATGTAGTTCAGTGATATTCAAACATCACAATAGTCCATCTTATTTTCTTTCTTTTTTTTTTTTTTTTTTTTTGCAGTTTTTGGCCAGGGCTGGATTTGAACCTACCACCTCCGATATGTGGGGCCAGTACCCTACTTCTTTGAGGCTCAGGTGCCACCCATTATTGTCTACTTTTTTATACCCAGGTATGCTATTGGCCTGTTAAATAAATTACAAAAGCAACGTGTGTGGCAAAGCACGTGCCAAATCTTCAGGACACTGGAACTGTTCAGTGCCAGCTAATGATGCCAAGCAGAATGTGAAATTACCATAGCCTGAGCTACTGACTCTGAAAAGGAAATCAGAAATGTAGATTTTTTAATTTGTCTTCTGAAATTATAATGTTGACTCAATTTCTTACATAAATTATTAAATTTAATAATGTGTAGGCCATATGCGATCTCTTGTCTGTCAATTTATGCCAATTTACTACTTTCAAAATCAAAAGACTCTTAAGTATCCTTTTACCCAATAGAATGAAGTAACATTCAGGATGTCAAATTCTCTCAATGTATCTGGACATGGAGAGATGACGTGTTTCTTCTATGCTGTGATGCTTACAGATAAGTAATTTAATTTCTCTGTCTGTATAGATATTTTGTCACAGAGATTTAAAACTTTACTTCTTATCACAACAAATTGTTTTAAGTAACTTTTCATTGCCCCCTTGGTCAAATGAGGAATTTACTGTGTAGATTATGTATTCAAGGTTTTAGTTCCATATTAGTATGGCAACCTGTGTAAACCATATAGATCTTCTTTCATATAACTTGATTTGGAAAGCTACATTTCCAGGCCAGTGTTTAGAAAAGAGTCAGATGTATGAATAGGTTTTTAGCCACACATCCATCCTCCTCATTAGTGAGATTGCCCTAGAATACAATGTGCTCACACCCAGGCAAATTTTCAGGCCATTAAAGACACAGATATAACACAGGTTGTTTGTTTGTTTGTTTTGAGATAGAGTCTCACCTGTCTCCCTGGGTAGAGTGCCACAGTATCATAGCTCTGAGCAGCCTCATTCTCTTGGGCTTGAGTAATCCTCTTGCTTCAGCCTCCAGAGTAGCTGAAACTATAGGCAGGTATCAGTATGCCCTGCTCTAACAGAGGTTTTCTGAAAAATGTATCATTCTGCTGCCAGGTTCTCTGGGGAGGGTAGTTCTTAAGGAAGATTATGTATAGATACATGGCATTGCTCCTCACAGAGATCATGTTGCCTCCACCCCTTCCATAGAATGCTTTTTGACAACTATGTACTATAAAGGCAGACACTATCCCTTTCTCTGAATCCCAGTCATATTACATACTCTTTGAACAGACATAGATAATAAGAACTCACCAAGAGAAGAAAATACCTGGCTGCTTTAGGTCATAGTCAGAGAAAGCTTGGAGCTGCATTTGAAGGAACTGATTTTATACTGTAGAGGCAGAATGACTAAAATATTCTTTATATCTATTTTACAGCCATTAATGCTTTTTCTTCCTCCAGGGCAGGGAGTCCATAGACTGTAAATGAGTTTCTCAACCAATGCAAAGCCTGGCACTGGTAAGTTTCTTTTCTGAAATATGTATGACATTATCTAATCATTTATTTTAATGTTTAATCACAAGTTTTGTTTAATTCAGTAGATATGTAATTGGGAGTCTGATTGATGTGCATTACCAGTACAACTACAAATTTAAATGGTAGTATACAAATGACTTTTAATTCAGAGAAATCAGAGAAAGTAGAATAAGAACAGTTAGCCAAAGACTTGGAGTAGTAAAAGAATGGTGTTATTCCAGAAGAAAATGGGACAGATACTGCGACTGGCTCACTCAACAACAAATGGCTATTTACTCTGCATTTAACATACGGACAGGAAACCTTTAGCAATCTCATGCATTTTTTAAATGTCTTTGAACTTAAGAGTGTTCATGTGACTCAAATGTGGCCAAAGAAATGAAAGTAGAGATCAACTGGGGCTACATTCACAGCTATTTCTTCTTTCCTGGAATGCCAGAATCCAACACTTATATTGCTAAGGAAACTGTAGCAAAAAATAGAATACGACCAGCTTCTCAATGACATTTTTGAGGCAGAATTCCAGCCTTAGAGTACCCATCTGTAAATTTATTTTTGCATGAGATAAATAAATCTGTATTTTCTTGAGCTATTAGAATCAAGTCTTTCTTAGAAAACATAACCCCTACTTTAATGTAAATTTAAAAAATGAGTATGGGCAACATGATCATGAAATTCAAGGAAACACAGTCTATTTTCTCTGGATTCTTTCCACTGTTGTACTGAGATATTGTATGTAAATGCATAATATGTAAATACATGTAAGTTAACAAGTGTGACTATGTCAAAATAAAATGTTACTTACAATTTAAAAACAGTTCCATTATTTTAAAAATAAAATAAATTTAAACATGGACAGCATTTATTTGGTAGATTAACATAAAATATACTTAGTAAAATGTAAAACCTATTATTTCTATATTTTTATCATGTACAGAGGGTGCCAAAAAATTGTACATATTTAAAAAAACTTTATTAAAATTGTCATATTCAAAATACAGTGATAACAAAAGACAAACACAAGTCAAGTTTGAGCACCTCTTATAACTGCAGAAGTCAAACATGACTTAACAATTTTAAAACAGTTTTTTCCTTTCTTAGAAGGTGTATGCATTTTTGTGCCCTGTGTATATTTTGAAAAATGCTAATATTTTGAAAACATCACCTAGATCTATTAGCGTCACTTAGAAATCTCTGATTATTCTAAGTAACATTTGGTACTATTTCTGCTTTTAGCCCTTCTCTCCTGTCCTGGTGAGTTGTACTTACTCAATTTGTTAATTAATAACCATTTATGACAACAAAGCAAGCTTGTCACGTCTCGCCTTCGTCCACTCATTGATGTGTGGTACCCTTCGGGAGCAAATCATCTCCTCTGACAACTTTTCTTGAGGCATTGATCCTCATCACTAAGTGCACTTCCACACACTGTCGATAGACATTCAGTTTTTAGAAGGCCTGAGAGGGCTGAGGTTATAAGGTAGATTTAAAGGGTTTTTTTGAATTGAAAAAAACACCAAAACCCCTAAAATCACCCTGGCAGATGAATCTCAAAATAGGAAAGGTCCACATGACCCCGTCCAGCCATTCGTGAATATCATTTTCTCATTGGGGATCTCTTACTATATGCTAACACCACTCCATCAGTAGTGCACTGAGAATCAAGCATGCATACAATCCTTTCCTTCCTTTTCCCTGGAAGAGTTGAAAAGAAGACAATGTTTTTAGAAAAAATTTTACTTAAGAAAATAATAATGTCCTTTACCAAGTGAATGATGAAAAGCATCTATCTAAAAATTGGTTTTATAAAGTATACCTTCTGCACCACATTTAACATACGTTATCCCCGTTATTTTAAGATATCATGCTAAAAAATAAAAAATGTCCTAGTTGGGTCTCTTATTTCTTACTTCCTATCCTATTGTTGATATTCATCAGTCATGAAGAGCTTCAATATTTAGTCTGCCAATAAAAGTATTTTATTTCCATCTCTCTAAGACACATTCATTTAATTCTAGTTCCTAATAATAAGAAATATGCTTAGTAGGAAGATCATATGATCTCAACATTCTGAAAGAGTCTGCTTTTATACAAAAAAAAAAAAAAAAAAAAAGAAACACAAAAAACCTCACAAAAAGCCTCAAGTTGTTTCCATTTTAGAATGGAAACAAGCTTAGATTAATGAAACAATCATTTTAATAAAACAGAAGTGAAACATATCAAAGAAGGTAATACCACTCAAGGACACAGAGGTAAGAAAACCACTCATGAATTCTTTGGACTTCCAACATTTTTTATGACACTCATTTATCCTGGTATTCTATAATTTTGAAACAAAGATAGTCTTATGATGGTATTCCTTGTACTTCAGAGAAATAAAAATGAGTAAATCATTAGCCAACTTTGAGTTCTAGGAGTTTCCAACCTATCAAAAGAGATACAAATTCTTTAAAATGCAGTATAGTATGTTTGATGGATTTTTAAAGTGAGCATATTATATAGTAACAGCATAAGAGAGAGATGGTTACTTCCCTGGGGATGGTAAAAGAAACTGGTAGGCTATATAAAAGATTTGGTATTGAATTCTGCCTTAAAAATCAAATAAGAATGCATTGTGTTACAAAGAGAAGTATTCCAAGCAGAAAATGCATCAATCCCATGTTCTCCATCCCAGAGGCAAACAGACCCTAGGAATAATTAAAAAGGCGATTGTGCCATACCATTTTAAATTAACGTTTTGGCCTGAGAAGTTACTCTTGTCTGAAAGTGAAATAGGAATTTTTGTGAAGAATTAATTAAGTTGAGGTTAGCTTTCTTTAAAAAAAAAAAAAAAAAAAAATTGTTGTAACTTATAGAATGATCACAATAACACAGTCTTCCAAAAGTTGATGCAAGAGATAACATGATGTTACCTGCACAGAAATATTAATATCACCATGTTACATAATCATTTTCTCCAAAAATGTAGTTCCAAACTACATGGCAAAGTCATCTCTGCGGGCAACTCAACTTTGGTTTCCTTGTTCCATCCTACATTTCTGTCACTTGACACAGCACTGGCTACGTATTTTTTTGAACAAAAAATATGCATTGAATCAAAAAACTGACGAAATAAGACAAATACAGTTTCAATCCTACTCCAGTAATTCACCTAGTGCTTTTATATCTTAATTCTAAATGTTTCTTAAGCAGATGTTTAGATGTGTTATTTCCAGCTCTTACAAAGCTAGATAGTTAAATTCTATTAAGGGAACAAAATAATGAATCAGGTTAAATAGAGAACCAATAGTGAGGAAGAACTTCTAGAAGAACTTCTGCTCTAATTGATGCAAAAACTATGAAAATGTATTAGTGAAGAATCGAGGAAGTTTAGAATTAATATATTTAAGGCAAAATATGTAAAAATGAATAATATGAAATATAATGGGCCAATATTAAAGTGGCATTTAGGCACATGTAAAACATCAGTATTTTCTCAAAAATAGTAATGTCTTCCTTGAAAATTCAAATGTAATCTATCTGGAGAAGAATGTCTTACTCTGTTGATAGTCTATTTAGAAAAGTTATTTCACCATTTTACAATATTTCTCTTTTCTTTTGAACTGGAGTGTCTTGTGATGTGAGAGACAAAAGACAGAAGGGTATACATCAATTTTTTTTTTTACTTTATTTGCCTTTGTTTATTAATGTATTAGTTACGTCCTATATGTCTGGGACCATCACATTTTTGTTAGAGTTCTTTAACAAGTGAACAGAGAGATAGATGATTGATAGATAGATAGATAGATAGACAAAAAGATTATAATTAAGATATTTGCTTTGAATATGTGTTGCAAGCCAACTTCACTTTCAACACATTCAGCTCTTTACTGCCACTCTAGGAAAAATTGAATCACACAGACATGATCAAATAAATAATTGCTTAATCTAAAATAAGAGCCCTTTAAGTAAAGAAACGCATAAAAGGCAAGATCAAAAACTAAGAAAATCTAAAAAAAATAAATAAATAAAACCCTCTAAAAATACATATAAGTGTTATATAAAATAAATCAATACTTTGGATATTTATGCTTACAAGCAATCAAGGAAAATCTGCAAATAACAAAATTAAAAAGCAAAGTGAAATAAAAACCTGAGCCAAAAGTTGGTGAGAGAAGAACCTTGAACAGCAGATTCTGTTGCTTAGTGAAGGCTATGTGATCTTCAAACTATCCTTTATATTACTGATTGATGGTGATTGTGAATACCAGAGAAGTAGGCACATTCTACCAAATATTCAGCCAGTATGAGGAGTAGTTTGTGCAATTATCATGATGAGTAATGTACCTGCTTTCACTGCGTGGTTCTGAGTGTCTTCACGACTAGTTGTCTAACAGAGTGTGTGTATGTGAATAGTCGTTCATAAAGGCCTCACGTACTTTCAGCATTATAGAGTGTATCCATGTAACAAAAGTTTTTATTAATATTTTGAAATGGTATTATTTAACATTAAATTTTAATATTAAATTAGCATAAATCCATTTGTTAATACAATTAAAATCATTATATATTTAATATTACATTATTAATATTTTGAAATTTAAAAAATATAAAAAAGAGTCCAGACACAGCAGCTCAGACCTGTAATCCTAGGACTCTGGGAAGCCAAGGCAGGTGGTTTGCTTGAGATCAGGAGTTCAAGACCAGCCTGAGCCAGGTCCAGATCCCATCTCTAAAAATAGCCAGGCATTGTAATGGGCACCTATAGTCCCAGCTACTTGGGAGAATGAGGCAAGAGAATCACTCAAGCCCAAGAGTTTGAGGTTGCTGTGAGCTACAACCCAACAGCGGTTTACCAAGGGTGACAAAGTGAGACTGTCCCCCCCCCAAAAAAAAATATATATATGGTGGCACCTGTGGCTCAAAGGAGTAGGGTGCTGGCCCCATATACCAGAGGTGGCGGGTTTAAACCAGGCATGGCCAAAAAATATATACATACACACACACACACACACACACACACACACATATATATAGGCAAACTTGATGGATTAACCATTGAATTCTACCAGCTATTTAAAAAAGAACTAATACTAATCTTCAAACTTTTCAAAAAACTTAAAGGAGAGGGAATATGTCCAAAGTAATTTCGAGGCCAGCATTACCCTGATATCAAAGCCAGCTAAAACACTACAAGAAAAAAAAAATTACAAGCCAGAATCTCTGATGAACATAGATGCAGAAAATCATCAATAAGATATGAGTGAAATGAATTCAACGGTAGGTTAAGAGGATTATTCATATTTTTGAAGTGGTATTTATTCCAGGGATACAAGGATAGTTAAACATACACAAATCTATAAATGTGATACACTACATTAACACAATAAAGGACAAAAGTCTATGACCATCTTAACAGATGCATAGTAGTTATCCCTCCCCTCGAATTAGGCATAGAAGGAGTGTGCCTCAACACAATAAATGGCACATAGCACAAACTCACGGCTAGCTTCATAACCGACAGAGAAAAGGTGAAAGCTTCCCCTCTAAAATCAGCAACAAGGCAAGTACATCCACTCAACACAATACTGGAAGTTCTAGCCAGAGATATTAGGCAAGAGAGAAATAAAAGGAATCCAAATTTGAAAGAAAGAAGTTAAATTATTCATTTTTCAGATCAGACGACCTGATCTTATATATGGAAAATGCTAAAGATTATAAAAAAATTGTTAGAACTTAATAAAAAATATTCACTAAAGCTATAGGATATACAATCAACATGCAAAAGTCAAGAGTGTATATATACACTAAAAGAGAAATATCTGAAAAAGAAATCAAGAGCAATCCCATTATAGAAGATATAAAATAATATAAAACACAAATAAATTTAACAGGGAAGGTGAAATATCTATCTACTGACAACTATAATGCTTTGGTGGAAGAAGTGATAGGATATAAACCAATTGAAGTGCTTCCATGTTTGTGAACTGGAATAATATTGTTAAAAATGTGCATATTACCCTAAGGAATCTACACATTCAATATAACCTCTATTATAATTCCAATGACATTTTTTATAAAAAATTTTTTAAAACCCTAAAATTTGTATGGTCTATGAAAGATCCCGAATACTCAAAGCAATCTTTAGCAAATAAAGCTGGAGGCATCACATTACCTGACTTGAAAATATGATGCTTCTATATCAAAACTAAATTTTGTACAGAAACTTTCAAAGATCTTCATCTTCTGTGAGGGACCCTAAGTTAAGTAAGGCAACTCATCATGTTCTTATCAGCCAACATGTTATTGCTAATACCCAGATTGTGTATATTTATGTATTACTTGTATTGACCTTCTTATTTGTTTAAATTAAACTGAAATCTATTTCTGGATATATGGTAGCAAAACTTCAGAATATTCAAAAATGGGCTCAGCGCTTTTAGCTCAGGGCTAGGGCACCATCCACATATCCTAGAGCTGGTGGGTTCGTGTCCAGCCCGGGCCTGCCAAACAACATTGACAACTACAAATAAAAAAAAGCTGGGCATTGTGGTGAGTGCCTGTAGTCCCAGCTACTTGGGAGGCTGAGGCACGAGAATCACTTAAGTCCCAGAGTTTGAGGTTGCTGTGAGCTATGACACCTCAGCACTCTCCCCAGGGTTACAGCTTCAGACTATGTCTAAAAAAAAAAAAAAAAAAAAAGAATGTTAAAAAATGAAGGAAAAATCTCAGAATTCAATATAAAAGTTTCAGTTGCCAAAATGGATAAGCAATTTGATTGAAAAGAAAACTTGTCAAAACAATCAAAAATGACACAGTATATCCAATAACATGATGTGCCAATAAATAATTATATTGCCTGCTGAGGTATTTTTTTGATTGAAAAGAAAACTCTTCAAAACGAACAAAAATTACACAATATATCCAATAACATGATGTGCCAATAAGTAATTATATTGCCTGCTGAAGTATTTTTTGAGATTAGAAATGAAATAAAGGTACTTGCAATAAAATATTTTAAGAATTTTCTTGAATGATTTTAAAAAAATTTCCAAAAAGAATTTATATCTATAATGATAAAGAAGCAAAGACAATAGTGACTATTTTTTGAAAAAATTTTTATGATTGTTTGGAATATTTCATATATTTCTAAATATAATAGGTTACGTCAGTGGTGAAGGTAATGTATGTTGTATCTTATCATTAAATAATTCCAAAATGTGAGCTAGTTGCAAGTCTTAACAAGTAAGAAAACTAGAATTTTATTTTATTCACACCAGGTATCTCTCTATTTCCAGATAACTGTCTTAAAAGCACAATATTGATTCATACCATCTGCTCTAATGTCAGTCACACAGAGAATTTCAGCATTCTACTCCTTACTTAGCTTTCAGGAAAGACAACATTGATTTTTTTTCTTTACTGAATAGATGGCAAATATAGTTCATTTTAAACATTTCTTTTACGCTGTGTGGCAGAATAATAGGAAAAGAAAGAATATAATATAAAACATACATTCGTTCTTTCATGCAGTGTGAAAATATCTTTCATGAATGTAACATTAAAGAATCACAGCAGGAATTACAGATAAATCACAAAATTGCAAAAATTGAGAAATTTCCAGAATGATAAGTTATATTTGTGGGGTAAGTTTATTATTATTATTATTTAATTATTAAGTTGTTAACATTTTGTGCTATCTTTTGTTCATGATGTTATGTGAAAATACTCAAATGAATTAAAATTGTATGGGATTGTAACAGTGACTTTTTTCCAAGCATACAGCATTTAATGATAAATCTATATTCTGTAAATGTGGACCCTTAAAGCTTTAATAAAGTGTACTAGCAACACTCCATGGCAACAGGACTGCGTAAGCAAAATTCACACCAGGTGGCAGTATTTCCTAATCAGGAGCCTCAATTTTTCTTAAACTATAAAGTCACCCTTTTTATATTATCAACTATGCATTTCTCCTTTTCCCTCCCCTTTCTTGATCCCTCTGGATATCCATTTTCAGTGCTGGTTCACTAAAATCCTATTGTTCAATATTGTGGTGGCCAGAGTCTCTCTATATCAATTCCCCTGGTACATACTTTGTTCCCTCCTGTTGAATCATCTTTTGTCCTCAGTGTAAGACAGTGTGAAGGCTGTGGAAAGAAATATGTCAGGTTATTGGAAAAGAAGCTCATGTCAGAGGGACAATGAGTGAGCACAATTGAAATGAGATGTACTGTTGGGACACTGACTTAGATCATGAGAATTCAGCGTCCAGCAGACCATCTGCAAGGCACAGGGAAATTGGCATTTGGTTCAGTTGCCTATCTATATTTTTTAATGTTGTAAAGAGTTGAATTTATTTTACTTTTACATCAATTAAGAGATTTTTTATTTTCATCATCTTTACTTTATCTGCTGTTTTGAATAGAGTTACATGGCAACACTATATACTTTGAGCGTTTTCTATTTATTAAACTGATTCGCAAAATTTGCCAGCTGAGGCAGCTTGTTTTCGTTGTTGTTGTTTTTCTCATTTAGTCTTGAGGTCTCTCTCTGGAGGGTGGTTATAAATCCTAGCCCTGCCCTCTGCCCTGACAGGGCTTCACAGGAGGTGGTCATGAATGTTTACCATTTTCCTTTCGCTGGATATTTCTTCAACTTGACAGATGGCTTAATGCCTAAGTGTCCAACTGTGACCAGAATTCCCTTTCATAGGAACTTGTTTATGTCTGCAGACATTTCTGTGGCTTTTTTGACCTGTATCTATTTCTTTCTTACCAAGATAGCTACGCTCTCAGAGAATCTTGACTGGGACAATTAGGTTTTGGTGCATCGGTCAGGTGAGTCACAATGGATAAGCAGCACAAGAAAAGGACACAAAATAACAGACGTATTTTATTACTTACAGACCCAGAAAAAAAGGAGTTCCTATGGTGGTCAGTGACGGGGAGCCCAGAGATGGCAGGATGTTCAACCAGCAGGTGAGTTGACAGAAGCCAGAGAAAGGAAGAGAGAGAGTGATACTAGTGTTGACCATTAGATTTAATTAAGGTCAGCAGCTGAGGGATGTGCTGAGTTTAGGACAGTCTGTTAAGGAATAAGCAGGTTATTAGGAATGAACTATAAATAGGTAATGAGAAGCCTATTTATAGTTTATACAACCATAAAGGGAGGGGAATTTTTTTTCATACAAAATGTATTGTTATTGTTATAGCTATTACATCATTTTACAACTATTAAATAGCAATTATGTTAACATTTTATTATTTTATTTTTCTTGTTTTAAATTTCAGAATATTAGCACACATGTTTTGTTTACATACTTTGTTTTTTTTACAGATTGAGTCAAAGTTATACATGTAAATGTGCCCTTAACCCAGACAGTGTGCACTGTATCCAACTGGTGTGAATTTTCCCAGCCCCTCTGTCTCCATCCTCTTAACTTGATTTTCACTGAGATTTACTTCCATATGTGCACATAAGTGTTCACTGATTAGTTCCAATTTATTAATGAGTACACGTGTTTGTTTTTCCATTCTTGTGATATTTCTCTCAAACAAATAGTTTCCAGTTCCCGCCAGGTCGTTGAAAAAGATGCCAGGTCAGTACCTTGCATCCTCAAACTACGACCCACAGGCCACATGTGGCTGGCTGAGGACATTTATCCAGCCCGTAGGGTGTTTTTGCCACCGCTCCCTATCCTGCTTAGCAGCCGACTCGTCTTGGGGCCCGCAGCCTGGCCTTCCAACAGTCTGAGGGACAATGAACTGGCCCCCTTTTCAAAAAGTTTGAGGAACCCTGTCAGAATCAGATGGCTGAGTAGTACTCAGTAGTAGGCATATGCCATATATTATTAGTCCATTCATGTACTGGTGGGCATTTGTGTTGTTTCCACTTGTCTATGATTGCAAATTGTGCTAATATAAGCATTCAAGTGCAGATGTCCTTTTTATAAAATGACCTTTTTCCTTTGGGAATATACTCAGCCAGTGGGATTGCTGGATCAAATGGTGGTATATTTTAAGATCTTTGAGGTACCTGCATACAATTTTCCATACAGGTTGCACTAGTTTATAGTTCCACTGTGCACAGAGTTCCTCATCCACGCCAACATCTGTTGTTTTGGGACTTTTTTTTTGAGACAGTCTCACTTTGTCACTCTTGGTAGAGTGCCCTGGCATCACAGCTTACAGCAACCTCAAACTCTTGGGCTCAAGCGATTCTCTTGACAGAGTCTCCCAAGTAGCTGGGACTACTCCGCCACAACACTTGGCTATTTTTTTAGATATGAAGTCTTGCTCTGGCTCAGACTGGTGACTAACCAGTGAGCTCAGCCACCAACATGTCTGGCCCTTTTTCCGACTTTTTAATAGGACACATTCTCATTGGAGTTAGGTGATATTTCACTGTGGTTCTGATTTTCACTTCCTTAACAATTAGCAACACTGAGCATTTTTTTTTGTAATTTTTTTAATTAAATGATAGCTGCATACATCAATACAAACATGGGGTACAGTATAGTGTTTTCACACACATTCTGAAATACTTTCATCAAGCTGGTTCACATAAATTTCATGTCATTTGCATAGTCA
>CAUYTI010152073.1:0-27384 GCA_963575145.1 Galago senegalensis | reverse complement strand
CAATAATGACGGCTGTAACCAAAAAATAGCTGGGCACTGTGGTGGGTGCCTGTGGTCTCAGCTACTTGGGAGGCTGAGGCAGGAGACTCGCTTGAGCCCAGGAGTTGAAGGTTGCTGTGAGCTGTGATGCCACAGCACTCTACCCAGGGGGATAGCTTGAGGCTCTGTCTCAAAAAAAAGAAAATCTGAAGGATACAGAAGAACGCAGTCTCCTCTCTTCCTTATATTGATTCATGAGAGGCATTTGTGAAGTAGTTGAAAGAAACAGCTCTGGGTTCAGATCTCACATCTGTTTCTTTAGGTAGTCATGCCAGTCTTCTGAACCTCTGTTTCCTCCTCTGTGAAAGTGAAAATCACAGTTATCTCCTAACTCATTGGGTAGTTATAGAGATGAACATATTTAGTTTATAAGCCTATGTGAGCATTTAATATATGTGTCCTCGTCTCTTCCTTTCACAGTTTACAAAGAGGTTTTCATATAAGCATTTTCTGAGCATCTTTAGGTTGTCATTACATGCCAGAGGACATACGGGGGTGGCAAAGACTAGCTCTTTCCGCTTGAAAACTTATGGTTTGGGAAGGGAGGAGGAAATCTTCCCTAGTTTTATGGTCCAATTTCCTGCTTTTATTTTTTTAATTTAGTGTATTTCACTTATTGTTATTTTATTTATTTATTTTTTGAGACAGGGTCTTGCTATTGCCAGGGCTGGAATACACTGGTATTCCTGGGCTCAAGAGATGCTCTGATCTTCCCATCCTCCACCCTCAGACTCCCGAATGCTTAGATCACAGGTGTGAACCACCAGGTCTGGATTCCCCTGCTGTTAGATAAATTAAAAAAAGACGTTTGACCTCAATTTCGAGAGATCAGCAGAGGCCCAGAGAGGTCATACAGGTCAGACAGCAGATAAATAGTAGGGAGGAGAATGGAATCCATCTAGTAGAAATATTAGGATAAGGGCAATGACAAAGGGATTTTAGAAATAAAATCATGCCAGCTTGTAGCTCAAAAGAAATAGGTATGAGGTGGAACTGCAAATGGATCAGGGGTTGTAAATTCAGCTCTGAAAATGGACTGTATTTTGCTTGTGCAGGATTTCCCCCTCAATATTTTATTAAGAAAATTTTTTGTTTTGTTTTGAAACAGGGTCTTACTTTGTCACCCTCAGTAGAGTACCGTGGCATCACAGGTCTCAGCAACTTCAAACTCTTGGGCTTAAGTAATTCTCTTGCCTCAGTCCCCCAAGTAGCTGGGACTACAGGCACGAGCCATAACGCTTAGCTATTTTTTGTTGTTGTTGTTGCAGTTGTCATTGTTGTTTAGCTGGCCCTGGCTGGGTTTGAATCCGCCAGCCTCGGTGTATGTGCCTGGTACGGTAACCACTGTACAGGCACCCAGCACCATCTTATTTTTTAATGAATCTCAAAGAAACTGCAGAGTTCACTCTATCCATAAAAACTTTAGCATTTACTAGAGCTTAGGTTGTTTTCCTTTCTTTCTTTCTTTTTTTTTTTTTTTTTTTTGAGACAGGGTCTCTCACTCTTTCACCTAAGCTATAGTGCAATGGTGTGATAATAGCTCACTGCAATCTTCAGCTTCTGGGCTGAGGTGATCCTCTTGTCTCAGCTTCCCCAGTAGCTAGGACTACAGGCATGCACCACCACATCTGGATAACTTATTTTTTTGTCTGTGTATGTAGAGATGGGGATCTCTATGTTGCCCAGGCTGGTCTTGAACTCCTGGCCTCAAGCAATTATCCCATGTCTACTTCCCAAAGTTATGAGATTACAGGTATAAACCACTATGGATGGCCTTTCTTATTTTTTGAGTTTAAATTTACATACAATGATATTCACAGATCTCGTATGGTTTGTTAAGTTTTTGACACATGCATAGAGCCAACTAATCCAAACACCCAACAAGATATTGAAAGAACATTTTCAACATTCCAGAAAATTCCTTGTGCTTCATTCCAGTTGACTCCCTCCCTTTAGAGACACCCAATAATAGTGATTTTTCACCACTGATTAGAATTTATATGCTCTAGAATAACATACAAGTAGCATTACACAGTGTGTACCATTTTGTATGTCTTCTTCCTTTTAGTATGTCTGAGACTTCTCTATTTTGTATATTAGTAATTTGTTCTTTCTTATTGCTTAGTAATACTCCACTGAATGAATGACTATACCAAAGCTTTCCATTCTTCCGTTGATAGAACACAACATTTTGAATTGGTTGCCAATATTTGAATTGGTTCAAATCCTGACTCAGCCACTTGCTGTCTACATTAGTATGAGCTTGTTACTTCATCTCTCTGAGACTCATCCACATACTGGGGCAAATTATGGCTATTGCCTACAGAGTATCTGCCTGGCACTGCTCTAAGTGTTTGTACATGTCTTGGTTCATTTAATCTTCACAACAACCCATGAGTTAGGGTACATTATTATTCCCATTTCGTAGATGAGGAAGATTGGGCACTCTATGGAGTATCCAATGAGATAGTACACGTAAAACACTGTGAATATGATTGATAATGACAATGTAGAGAGTAAATATTAGTTGTTATTTTTTATTTTATTTGGATGGTCCTTGGACACAATAAGTTTACTACATCTGATCAAGAATGTATACAAATTCTTAGAAGTAATGTTGCCACATAAAATACAGGATGCCCAGTTAAATTTGAATTTTAGATAAACAATGAAAACAAATTTAGTGTAAGTATGTTACATGCAATATTTGGCATGTATTTACACACAAAAAATCTATTCACATGAAATTCAAATTTAGTCAGGTATTCTAGATTTTAATTTTCTAAATCTGGCAACTAAGAACAGATGAGGAAATAATTCTTGAGGAGAGGAAATAATAGTCCATAGCCTCAGGTCTTAAACGGTCTCTTTGGCTCCAGATCTCAAGCTCTGAGAAGCCCCATCCACTGGTTCAGTGTCTTCCTTCCAGGGCTTTTCAAGCCTTTCTCTCCTCTGGCAATTGAAAGCACAGCGGCTCTAGGGAGGAAAGGGACAACAGGATGACTAAGTGTTCTGTAGGGAAATCTGGTAAGCGACAGGTGGCATGTGGGCTGCTGGAGTTTCTCTCCCAACTCCTTCTAGCTCTCCATACCTGCTTTCTTCCTTCCAGAGAGGCCTGGGAACCATTTTTCCTTGCTGGTGGCAGGCCCCTCCAGGCCTGCTTTAGCAGAGTTGGCACTGTCCTAGACTAACCTGGGTGTCCTAGGCAGAAGGAAGGCTTGAGGCTTTGTCAACCACTGATCCTCCATACTGAGTTCTGGATCAAGGAACCTGAGAGCCAGAGCCACACAGCACGGAAAAATGAGGAAATGGCTGGACTGGGATTCTCTGACCTCATCAAATTCGCTTCTCTTTGGAGAACAACCAACTACCTATCCTGGATCTCCTAGAATCTTTCAATCTCAAGAGGTAGGATCTATTATACTCATTTAGAGATTTGGACACTAAAGTTCAGGTGATTTTGGCTGAGACCTCCAAAGCAAGTTGTTGAGATAATAAGGACTAGATCCTTGATCCCTATGCCTTTGAAGCCTGATGCGTACCTAACTCCTGCTACATATTACCTCTCAGATCAGAGCTTATCTACCCTGTTGGAATTAGAAAAATGATTAGGACAATATAGTCCAGTGTTTCTCCAAGTGTGATCCTTTATTATACACGTCACCAAGGAACTTGTTAGAAATGCAATTTCTCGGGCCTGATCCCAGAGCTTCCTGACTCAGAAATCCTGGGGGAATAGCACCTGGCAATTTGAGTTTTAACAAGTCCTCCAGGTGATTCTGAAGCACTCTAAAGTTCTAGAGTCTTTGGCACGTAGTAGAAAGACACACATTTTTAAAACAAAATAAGTATCCACTGAAAACAGATACTTAAGTAAACTTTTATTAATGTATAATAAATATAAATAGAGAAAAATGCACAAGTCATAAGCATACGGTTGATGACTTTTCACAATGTGAACCTGCCTATGTACCACACACAAATCAAGGCCCAGAATATTACTTGTTCTAAGAAGTCCCTTTGTGCCTTCTTGCAGACACTACTTCTCCTCAAAGGGTAACCATTATCCTGACATCTACCACTACAGTTTGCCTAATATATAGCTTTAAAAATTGTAGATGAAAACTAAATCTGGAACAAGAAGGGTTGGGTTGGATCCCTGGTTCCTGGCTTAGTGATATTTATTTAATTTTTTAGAGACAAGGTCTTGCTCCATTGCCAGAGCTAGACTGCCATGATGTCATCATAGCTCACTGAAACCTCCAATTCCTGGTCTCAGGTGGTCCTTCTGCCTCAACCTACCGAGTAGCTGGGACTATAAACTCCCTCCACCACATCTGCCTAATTTTTTCTGTTTTTAGTAGAAACAGTCTTGCTCTTGCTCAGGCTATTCTCAAACTCCTGAGCTCAAGGTATCATCCCTCCTTGGCCTCCCAGGCATGAGCCACTACACCTGATCAAATTTAAAAAAAATATATTTTTAGACATGGGGTCTTACTATGCCCAGGCTGGCCTCAAACTCCTGTCCTCAAATCCTCCCATCTTGGCCTTCCAAAGTGCTGGAAGGTGTAAGCCACAGCACCTGGTCTATTATTTTTTTATGTGTTTTTATTTTTTAAAAGATGGAGTCTTGCTCTGTCACTCAAGCTGGCATGCAGTAGCACAATCGTAGTTCACTATAGCTTCAAACTCCCAGGCTCAAAGGATTCTTCTGCCACAACCTCCTGAGAAGTTAGAACTGCTTGTGCACACCACAGTGCCTGGCTGATTTTTCTCTTTTTCATTCAGTCAGTCACTTTTTTTTTTTTTTGAGACATAGTCTCACATTGTCACCTTTGTTATAGAGTGCTGTGGTGTCACAGCTCACAGCAACCTCAAACTCTTGGGCTTAAGCAATTCTCTTGCCTCAGCCTCCCAAGTAGCTGGGACTTACAGATGCCTGCCATAACACCCAGCTATTTTTTGCTGCAGTTGTCATTGTTGTTTAGCTGGCCTGGGCTGGGTTTGAACCCGCCAGCCTCCATGTATGTGGCTGGCACCATAACCACTAGGGCACTAGCCCACTATGGGCACTGAGCCATTCATTCATTTTTTGATTTTTTTTTTTTTTTTTAGAGACAGAGTCTCACTTTATTGCCCTTGGTAGAGTGCAGTGGAATCACAGCTCACAGCAACCTCCAACTCCTGGGCTTAGGCGATTCTCCTGCTTCAGCCTCCCAAGTAGCTGGGACTACAGGCACCCGCCACAACGCCCAGCTATTTTTTGTTGCGGTTTGGCCAGGGCTCCCGCCACCCTTGGTACATGGGGCTGGTGCCCTACTCAACAAGCCACAGGTGCCACCCCATTCATTTATTGAGAAAGAGTCTTGCTCTGTTGCCTTGACTAGAGTGCAGTGTGTCATCATAGCTCGCTGCAACCTCAAACCCCTGGGCTCAAGCAATCCTCCTGCCTCAGCCTCCTGAGTGGCTAGGACTACAGGTGTGAGCCCCTGTGCCTGGCTATTTTCTATTTTTTGTAGAGACAGGGCTCTTGCTTTTGCTTAGACTGGCCTCCCAGAGTGCAAGGATTACAAGTGTGAGCCATTGTGGTGGTCGTGGTGTAGCTCAGTGTGTAGGGCGCAGGCCACGTACACCCAGGCTGGTGGGTTCAAACCCAGCCTGGGCCAGCTAAACAACAATGACAACTACAACCAAAAAATGGCGAGGTATTGTGGTAGGCGCCTGTAGTCCCAGCTACTTGGGAGGCTGAGGCAAGAGAATTGCTTAAGCCCAAGAGTTTGAGGTTGCTGTGAGCTGTCATGCCATGGCACTCTACCCAGGGTGACATAGTAAGACTCTATCTCAAAAAATATATATATATGAGCCACCGTGCCTCATCTTATTTTTTTTACAGATAGGATTTCTCAATGTTGCCCAGGATGGTCTTGAATTCCTGGCCTCAAACAATCCTCTTGTCTCAGCCTCCCAAGTGGCTTGGATTAGGGGTGCAAACCACTGCATGCAGAACTGGCTGAGTGATTTCAGACCAGTCATTTAGTTTCCCTTAGACTCAGTTTTCTTCTCTGTATAATAGTCGTAAAAATACCTTGTACTTTAAAGGGCATTATGTTTCCCAAACTTCTTTAGTGACAAGAATCACCTTAGACACTAATTAGACAATCCTGATTCCTCCAGGGCATTGGTAGGGGGTGAAGAATTTTTTTTCACTTTTTTATGTATAAAGCACAAATATACTACATATAGAACATAAATAGATACACAGTATGTTTGACATTAAAATTTCATGGAAGGGATACATAGTGAAAGAATGTCCCAAAATGCTCTTTAGAGAACTGATTAAAAAGAAAGTGGTGGAGAAACATTGCCCTAAAGCAATGATTTTCCCAGTGTGGGCCCTAGTTAGAAATAATAACTTTCAGATCTCACTCTAGACCTACAGAATCAAAAACTTGGGAGGTGAGGCCCAAGAATCTATGGTTTAACTAACTCTTCAGTGATTCTGAGGGCTAAAGTTTGAGAATCACTATCCTAGAGACTATCAGTGGGGTGGAGCCTGGGAATCTATATTTTTAACCAACTCTCCTAAGGTGTACTGCAGTAATGTTGACTTGGCAGTTTTCAAAGTACTTTGAAAAAAATGAGAGACTTTCTAGATCAGGCGTCCTCAAACTACAGCCCGTGGGCCACATGCAGCCTGCCTAGGACATTTATCTGGCCTGCTGGGTGTTTTTGCCGCTGCTGCCTGTCCTGCTTAGCAGCCGACTCACCCCAGGGCCCCAGTCTGGCCCTCCAACGGTCTGAGGAACAGTGAACTGGCCCCCTGTTTAAAAAGTTTGAGGACCCCTGTCAGATGGTAAATATTATTTTCATTAGGAGGAAATAGGCTAAATGATAAAGCAAAGGTCACTAATTACAGAGCACTTAGCCACACTGTTGCCTCTGAGTCCCTCCTTGTACATGCTGTTAGTTCTCATAAACAACCCAGAAGGTGAGGTGAAAAGGATTGACGAGGACTGCAGTATGAAGCCAGACTGCCTTGGTTCTAATTTAGCATGTGACTTTGTTTATGCTTTTGTAAAATGAGGACAATAACGACACTTTTTTCACAGGTTTGCTGTGAGAATGAAGGGAGATTGCTTGAGACAGAGTCTTACTTTGTCAGTAGAGTGCTATGGCGTCACAGCTCACAGCAACCTCAAACTCTTGGGCTTAAGTGACGATTCCCTTGCTTCAGCTTCCCAAGTAGCTGGGACTACAAGCACTCGCTACAATACCTGGCTATTTTTTTGTTGCAGTTGTCATTGTTGTTTAGCAGGTCCAGGCTCGAACCTGCCAGTCCCTGTGTATGTGGCCGGTGCCCTCACCACTGAGCTACTGGCACCGGAACCTACCGTCTATTTTTTAGAGACCGGGTCTTGTTCTGGCTCAGGCTGGTGTCGAACTCGTGAGCTCAGGCAATATACCCGCCTAGACCTCCCAAGTGTTGGGATTACAGGTGGGAGTCACTGCACCTGTCTGTCATTTCTTAGAACAGTTGTCATGTTGGTGCCACTCAGCTGTTACCACTCTCTGAGGGCACCCAATTAAAAATTGGAGAAGTGAGAATTTGAAACCAATTGGTGTTCCTTAAAGACTAAGCTATATAGCCCCGTGGTTCTCAAGTTGTTATCCTACCTGCCAGTAGTATTACCAAATAACTTATTAGAAATGGAAATTATAAAACCCTATCCCAGATGTACTGAATCAGAAACTCTGGGAGTGGGGCTCAGTAACTTAAGTTTTAAGCCCTGATTCTGATGCACACTAGAGTTTGGGAACCACAGTTACAGCTGTGTTCTGGTGGGAAGGGTAGGAAGTGTGTTTAAAAAAAAAAGCCTAGAGGTGCTGGGGAGCAACTTGAGAACATCCCACCTAGAGGTGCGGAAAGCTCGGATTTAGTTGCTCTCACCCGCCGCAGCCTGTTCTTCAGGCTAGGGGTGGGGAATGGCGCGCGAGGCCTGCTGGGGCTTGTAGTTCCGGCTGTCCCTGCGCAGAGGCGCCTGCGCGTTGGACGCTAACTCGCTCTAGTTGCTGTGGTCGGGGCTCGGGACCGGCTGCCATCTTAGCCGAGGGACTGAGGAGTCGCCGCCGCCCCGAGTCCCGGTAAACAACTGCGGGGGCACTGGGTGCAGTTCTGGGGAGGCGAGGGGATTTCGGATGCGAGTGTCCATGGAAAGCAAGAGTGAAGAACTGCGGCGCGCGAGTCAGGCCCCCAGAGTCGCGGCTGCTCGTCTTCCCTCTGAGCCGGTGTCCGTGGGGGGCGCGGGGAGCTGAGGCTAGTGACCCGGGCCGGGAGTGAGTGGGATGGTCGGAAGTGCCAACCAGTCAGCGCCTGGCCGAGGATCTCGGAGCCCCTCTCCTCACGGGTACCAAGTTGTGAAATGGCTGGGCCGCGACGGGCGTGGGTAGCGCCCGGCCCCGCTCTCCTCAGCCCCGCCGGGACCACTCTCCCGCGGTCCGGCCTACGCGTGGGGCCCGGTGGCAGCGCCTGGCGCGGGCGACGTGGCCCTGTGAGGGGCGGCGGCCAGGTCTCCCTGCTACCTGGCTGGCCTTCCCGAGACTTTTCCAAGCCCCTAGTCTCCGGGAGAGCCCAGCACAGCGGCAGCCTCCCCTTCTCTGTCGTACTCCCCTTGCTCCCTTCATTGTCCCCCAGCGTGGTGGTCCGGGTCCCAGCACCCTCCCTGGCGACCGCCTCCACCGTGGCGGCGCCTACTTTTGCGGACGTGGAGCTGTCACTGCCCTTCCTTCTGAGAGTGTCCTTTTCTTTAACAGAGAAAAGAAAAAAGTAGCCACGAACGTATTCTAAGGGACGAAACGTGACGAGGATTGGACTTTTAAGTGGGGAACCCAAGTTCTCAGACTTAGTTCCGGGCCATGACTTAAAGACAGAAGCACAGGGTCTGTGCGCCCGAGGTGGACGTTGGGCCTAAAGTTGGGTGATGGAATCTCTGTGAACTTGTAAAGTACCCGAAATCTGTGATTCCCTAGTAACAAGTCAACCTTGTTTTCTTGGTTATATTCGTGTCTATATCTTATTACAGTTTTTGCCATTCTTCCACAGCTGCAGGAGGCTTGTTTTGGAGAGGGGGATGGGGAAGGAAGAGTGGAATTTTTCTTTGAACATTAGTGAGACTCTGGAGCCAGGCACCTATCATTGCACTTATTTGGGTTCTCCTGCATCTTGTCCTGATATAATTTGATCTTAAGGAAGCTTAAAGGTAGTGTATTTCTAAACTCAAAATCGGCTAAGAAATTCTCAACTGAAATACAGTTATCAAGGCAGTCTAATGAGAGCCTGCGGTATGTATTTACAGGTTTATTTGATTTACAATTGCTTCATTTTAAAGACTTAGGAATAAAGGTGGAAATTCTGCTTTTTTGACCAGTGAATGTACTTTTTGGGGAGTGTGAATCCTAAAGGCATTCCTTCATGTTCAACCTACAACTCAAGGAGGATATATGAGAAAAAAAAAATGACCCATGAGTACTTTTTAGGATACTCTAGAGTGAATCATTTCTATGTTCTTTTAAAAAACACATCTTGGCTTGGCGCCTGTGGCTCAAGCGGCTAAGGCGCCAGCCACATTCACCTAAGGTGGGGGGTTCGAATCCAGCCTGGACCCCCCCAAACAACAATAATGGCTGCAACCAAAAAATAGCTGGGCATTGTGGCCGGCGCCTGTGGTCCCAGCTACTTGGGAGGTGGAGGCAGGAGACTCCCCTGAGCCCAGGAGTTGGAGGTTGCTGTGAGCAGTGAAGCCATAGTGCTCTACCCAGGGGGACAGCTTGAGACTCTGTCTCAAAAAAAAAAAAAAAATAAAATAAAAAACATATCTTCAAAACTATTGGGTGAGACAGACAAACCAGTAGTCCCAAATTTTTAAAGGTAGAAATTCCAGGGTCTTGTCTTCTGAGATTGATTTAGTAGGTTTGGGTTGGCTCCAACCAGTATCTTTTTAAAAACATGTCTCAGGTAATTTTTACGGTGTTGGGAACCTCTGAGGTGAACAATAATCATGGCTATATCAAGGATGTCTCAAAAATTTTGAGACATTTTTGAGACAGGAGTGGAAGTGGCCAGTTCTCACAGGGGGGTTGGCCAGAGGAGGAAGCAAGACCTGCTACTGCACCTGGGGAATGTGACAAGATGGGTGGGGAAAGGAAAAACACAGGGCAAGCAGAGGAAACGCCTTAATGCTGTGTGTAAATGCAGAGCATCCTAGAAGAAAAAGGTTCAGGGAGCAGACTAGGGTGGGGAGTATTTTTGGAGGCGAGGCCAGAAAGGGAAAAGGAGGTAACTGTATGAAAAGTTCTAAGTATAATGCTAACATTTTTGAAAAAAAATTTAGAAATAGATACATATTTTTAGACAGGCAGGTGATGTGGGTACATGTGTGTTTTAGAAAGATGAGTCTGGTGATTTGAGTGAAAGGATGAAAAGAGTGGCTATTGCAGAAGTCTAGGTGAGAAGTGATAACGCCTGATCTTGGAAAGAGTGTAAAGGGAGGATCAAGGAATTGGTTAGGTCTTTACTAGTGCAATATTGTTGCTGTATATTTGAATGAAGTTTTTTTTTTTTTTTTTTTCAGTTTTTGGCCAGGGCTGGGTTTGAACCCGCCACCTCCAGCGTATGGGGCCCATACCCTACTCCTTTGAGCCACAGGCGCCACCCAAGAATGAGTTTTTATTTTTCTTCAAACTAATGTGGGTAAAGGGTTCTTTTTCTGTTAAAAGAACTCATTAGCAAGTCTGAATAATATTGACAGGCTATATATATATATTTATTTTTATTTTTATTTATTTTTTTGAGACGGAGCCTCAAGCTATCCCCCTAGGTAGAGTGCCATGGCATCATGCTCACAGCAACCTCCAACTCCTGGGCTCAAGCGAGTCTCCTTCCTGCCTCAGCCTTCCAAGTAGCTGGGACCACAGGCGCCCGCCACAACGCCTGGCCATTTTTTGGTTGCAGCCATCATTGTTGTTTGGCGGGTCCGGGCTGGGGATTCGAACCTGCCACCTTAGGTGTAGGTGGCTGGCGCCTTAGCCACTTGAGCCACAGGCGCCGAGCCACCCAGGAGAGACTTTTAGAGAGTGTTAGACCGCGCCAAAGAGTGTTCCAGCCGGAAGCTTATAGATCTGTGACAGAAGGTCTGCGTGTGCTCAGAAGTTACATTGGAGCAAAATCTCACCAAAGTTTGGTTACAGACTACAGGGGCTGGGAGCCAAATTGGATACAGGGCCGAACACAGGGCTGATGGCAGGGAAGCCTGGGCATTGGAAGGCTGGTGGGACCACTCCTGGACTGGGGACCACCTGGAGGACCAGGTCTGGGTGAGGGTTAGCAAGTTGTGAATTTGGACTTGGATAGTTGTTGAATCATATCCACTTTGGAGACATTTGTAGGGCGCATGGGCCAGTCAGAACTGAAAGAAATGTGGATTATGGAAGCCAGCCTCAGCCCCAAGTGTGCGGAGTACGAGAAGGAGGAGCCAGCCTATGGAGCCCCAGAGGCCCGCTGGAGAGGCAGGAGGAAAACCAGGCCCAGGAGGGAGTCCTGGTAGCTGGGAGAAACCAGTCTTGGGTGACACCTTGGGAGGTTCGGTTTCCCCCTCTGTGCAATGGGGTAGCACAGCCACCTAGGCCAACTCGCCGCCTTGAATGAGAACCTGACGTGAGGGAGGTGGCAGTGCTTGGGACAGATGCGAGGACCGCTCCGCGAGTGCCTCCTCCCCCAGGGCCTCTCCCAGAGGAGGGTCGGAGGGAGCCCCGAGGGCGCGGCGCGGAGGCCTGCGCGGAACGCTCGCTTTAGGACCCAGCGGATCCGGGGCTAGAGGGCGGGCGCCGACCCGTCGGGGGCCCGGGGGGGGGGGGGGCTCGGAGCGGGCACAGGGGCGGCTCTGGCGGTGGATTCGGAACGGGCGGCGAAGTGACCCGCACAGGTAGGTGCGGGCCTGGCGCTGGGGGTGCCTGGGGCGAGGGCAGAGGAGTCAGCAGAGCCCCAGGAGCGGGGTTGCTGGCCCCTACGGACCCTCTATCCTGGGGACCCCAAACCCTCGCCTGCCGAAGGGGCACTTGGAAAGTTTGGGGTCGCTTTGGGGGCAGGACATGAGGTTGGAAGGACAGGGAGCCCGAATTTGCAGGGAGCCAGAGGTGGGGGTGTCAGGGAATGGGATGGCTTTTGTTCTCCCGGGGAGGCTGGAATGTGGCGGGTGGGGTAGGGGTCTGGTGGAAGCCACCAAGACAGAGACTCAGAGAGACAAAGATCAGAGATGAGGAGCAAGTTTCCGGGTTGATTATTCCCAGCTGTAGCCGCAACATCTGGTTTCCTCCTACAGGGACACCCCCTCCCGGCCTCTGGAACAGGCAGAGCCCTCCCTCTGTCTGAGCCAGCATGGGGGCCCCTTGTCCCCTTCCTCCCTGGGATGCAGAGGAGGGGAGGGAGGCAGTTGTGAAAGGGGCCAGAGGTTGGAGGCAGACTCCTGGGCAGGTCCTGACCTCCCCAAACCCCCAAGCCCCCTTGTATAGAAGTACTTGGAGGTGGGGCCCCTGGCCCAGTTATCCCACAATGACTCCTCTCTGCAGCCCCAGCCCCTCAGGCCTCCTTCCCCCAGTAAGCCTGGGCCTGAGTGCCAGCCCTTCTATGGGAGGGGGGATTCCATGGCAGGCAGTCAGAGGCAACCTCTTGAAGCCCCACAGGCCTAGCTGACCATGGTGGGGGAGTGGGGGCAGGAGGGGCACAGTGACGAAGGGTCTCTAGGTCTCCAGGCCCCCTACCATGAGGAGGCCCAGGCTGGGGGATATGGGGAACCAGATGCCTGCCTCTGGGGCAGCTTGAGTCATAGGTCTCTGCTCCCCCACCCTGAGGTGCTGGATGCATGAGGTGGCAGAGGTCAGGGAAGTCTCAGTAGTGGGAGAACAGGGGTGGGGAAAGCTAGCCATGTTTCTGCCCCTTTCCTGGATTCTCAGGGGGAAATAGAGCAAAGTTAGGGTTTCCAGTTAGCTGTCTGGAAGAACTTCCCTCCTGGATGACAAACCCTGTGGACTCTGTCACCACAGCCATCCCCACAGAAGGCTGGTGGCCTTGAGGTTGCCTCCATGGAGCTGGGACTGACGTGAGGACCTGGAGGCACTGCCAAGTCCCCTGTGTAGCCAACACTGAAGGCTGGACTCCACCCGGGGGGGTGGGAGGGTTTGAATATCAAGAACCTGGAGAAAACTATGCACCAGTGCCCTCTCCAAAAAAATTACACACACATCGCTTGTGCTACAATGTCAGGGTGTTCAGAATGCCTGGGCTGGTGACATCATGGCCCCCTCCAGCTGCCTGTCTAGGATCTAGAGGAGCCCCTCTGCCCCCAGGCTCCACTCTAAGTGCTTCCTGCTCCTGCAGACAAACAGACCTCAGGCTTGTGAGTCTGTGATGGAGGTAGCCAGGTCTTGGGAGGCCTGGAGGCCTGGCAGGAAAGGAGTCTTCTGGGGGCCGAGAGCCCTGCCCAGCCTGGTTGCTCTGTGGGCCCCTGAGCCAGTGTGCATGCGGTTTCCTGCCCAGCTCAATGCTCTGCCTAGTGCAATGCTCCAGGCCCAGGGGCTAATTGGGAGCAGCTGGTGGGCTTGGCCGAGCCTGAGGCTGTCATGTTGACTGGGCAGAGCTGCAGTCCCAAGGATGGGCCTGGGGTCAGGGACTCATATAGTCAGTGCACTGGACACCCAGGGAGGTACCAGGCCAGAGCTGTGGGCATGGGTGTGGGTGAGGAGAGAACGGACTGGCGGAGCACTAGAAATGTCCCTTCCAGGATCAGGGCAGGGTAGGGTTCTGTTTGTCACGATCAGTCCTGGAGCCAGGTTGGAGGCCTTGTGCCTTGTAACCCAAACACCCCTGTGGGCCAGCTGTCCCTCCAAAGTAGTCTCCACCCCCAGGGCCCCAGCCCTCCAGATGCCTGGCTTCTGTTCTGGGGGCCTTGCTTCTCCAGGCTGAACTCAGGGGACCAGAACTGAGCTCTGCAGCCCTGGATGCAACTCCCCTGTTCCTCTTCCCTAGCTGTCCTCTGACAACACCTCAGCCTGCCTCTCTCCGTGGCCATGAGAACTGCCTACCTCCTCCTGCTCTTCCTGCCTGGTAGGTGACTCCCAGGACAGTGGGTAGCTCCCCTCATGTAGGGTGGGAGTAGGGTTCATGGAGAAGAGCTCACAGTGAACCTCTGTCATGCCCTGTGGCCACACTCCACCCCTCAGCACCCAGGGCCACCTGCCTGTACACCTGGCATCTACTGGGCCATCCTCCCACTTTTCACAGCAGCAGCAGGCAGTCTGGAGAGTGGGCACACCGCAGGCTTTCATGCTTTTCCTCTTATTGGGCACTGATGTGCAGGAGCAGGGGGCACTCAAGGTGGGGAGTTCAGAGGCTTTGGTTCTAGACCACTTTGGGGCCCTACCGCCCTATACAGTCTTCACCCTGCACGGGTCCCTATTGGCCAGATGAGGTATCAGTGGGGATCACAAAGGTCTACCATGTCTAACATTCATTCATTCATTCATTCATGCAGGCACTGGCTAGGCACTGGGGAGGCCCTAGGGATAGAGCAAGGAAATAGGCAGACAATTCCCTGCCCTCCTCATGCTGCCAGTCTAGGGGAGGGAGGCAGAGTAGACATGATGTGATGCATTTCAGAGCATGTTGAGCACTGGGTGGGTGGAGAGAAACAGGCAGATGGTGGGCCAGGGATGGCCTCCCTGCAGAGTTGTGATTTCAACCAAAACCTGAAGGAGAAGCTGACTAGGTGTCATAGGCCAGGGAGTGTCAAGTGCAAAGGCCCAGGGGCAGGCAGGAGTATGTTGACTCTTAGGGGCAGCCAGTGAGGAACAGGGCCGGATGAGGTCAGGGTGCTACTGCCAGACCAGGGTGACCTTCACTTCCCTTCCCCCAAAATGCTCCTGTTATCCTTCCTTGGGGCACCCCCACATGTCTTGCCTCCCCACAGCAGGCCTGCTGGCTCAGGGCCAGTATGACCTGGACCCGCTGCCACCATTCCCTGACCATGTCCAGTACCCGCACTACAGTGACCAGATTGGTAAGGACCTTCCACCCCAGGTCTCCACCCACGCTGCCATATCATCCAGGCCTAACTCCTCAGTATGCCACAATGGGTAGGGCAGGTTGGAGGGAATCCTGAGGGTGGGTCCCTGGCTCAGTTCTGACCTCATTTGCCCCTGGGGCTAGGGGCTGGCTTGACTCCCCACCAATTCCACTTTCAACTTTGTTTGCAGACAATCCAGACTACTATGATTATCAAGGTAAAGGGGCTGGCAGCTGGGGTGAAGGAACCCATGGTCCCTGGGAGGGGAAGCAGGGAAGGAGGAGGTAACCTCTATACACTCACTCCCCTAGTTGCAGAGGTAACTTCTCGGCCCTCTGAGGAGCAGTTCCAGTTCCAGTCCCAGCAGCAAGTCCAACAGGAAGTCATCCCAGCCCCAACCCCAGGTAGGCCACAACCCCTGCTGCCACCTCTCCCCAACCTCCTTGTTAACCCTGGAAGTGGACGCCCATGCTAGGGCTGGGCTTTAGACTCTTAGTGATCTTACCCGACTCTCTCTCCCCCTCCCTCCCTCTCTTTCCACCAGAACCAGGAAATGCAGAGACTGAGCCCACAGAGCCTGGGCCTCTTGGTAAGTGCATTCCTGATGGCTGGAGAAAGGAAGGCACAGCCCTAGCCTCTGAAGTTGGGGTGAAGTAGGGGGTGGCACTGGTAGGACAATGGCCCTTGCCCTTGCTGGCATAGGTAGTACAGGCTACCATTGATAATGGGGGGTGTGCAGGGAGCTGCAGGCTGGCATCTCTCCCCTACCCCCCACCCCCAGGCAGCTCTAGGAGATCTGGCCTGCCTCTGGCTGAGTTGGCTGCAATCTAGGGAGGCCCCTCTTCTCAGACAGTGGGGAGGATGTGTGCTGGGACATCCCACCAACCAGTTACCTGAGTGGGTACAATGTGCGCGCGTGTACAAGAGAACACCTGTGCTTACCCTTGTGTGGGTTGGTACGTGTTACTGCGTGGGCTCCTATGAGCATGTGAGAATCTGCTCGTGAGTGCATGTGGCTTTCTTGACCATACATGGGTGGTTGGTGAATTTGTATGTGCTTCTAAGTGTGGTTGGGAATCAGCATACTATATAAAATCAGGCATCCCCAGGAGGTCCGACAGTGCTGTGTACACGTGTGGGATATGTGAGGGTGGGTGTCTGGGTTGGGCTTGAGGGTACAGAGGGGACCTACACCCTGAAAGCCAGTCTCAGGTAGGTGAGGTGGGGGGCTGCCCCCCAACTCTGGGCCCCTAGTCTGATCCTGCCTGTCACCCAGACTGCCGCGAGGAGCAGTACCCGTGCACCCGGCTCTACTCCATACACAAGCCTTGCAAACAGTGTCTCAACGAGGTCTGCTTCTACAGGTGAGCACAGGTGGGCAGCTGTCAGAAGGACTCTGGGGAGGATTCAGGATGGCCATGGGGGTAAGGGATGGCTCTGGCCTACTGAGGTAGTTTGGGGAAAGAATCCAGAAGTGGAGCTCAGCTCTGTGGCAGAGCTTAGCTCTGTGGCGGAGCTTAGGCGTAGAACCCTGACTCCCTGGCTCCGATGCCAGGTTCTATGCAGGCTGTCCCAGTGGGGGTGGGCAAAGAGGGGCCTGAGACTTCTCCTGGCCTCATCCCCCCCCAGCCTCCGCCGTGTGTACGTGGTCAACAAGGAGATCTGTGTCCGCACAGTCTGTGCTCACGAGGAGCTCCTCCGAGGTAGGAAGGCCCCATCCCCTAGGCGTCCCCCACCCCACACCCTCTTCATTATCTGGCCAACCATCCACCCATGTGATGCTCATTAAACGCGAACATGCCGCCGCGTATTCACTACTTTACATCCTCAGAACCAGCCCCCAACCACAGCAGGGAGGGTAGTGGTGCCCATCATCCAGCCCCACGCTGACCCCGCCTCCTTCCTGCCCTGCCAACAGCTGACCTGTGTCGGGACAAGTTCTCCAAATGTGGTGTGATGGCCACCAGCGGCTTGTGCCAATCCGTGGCAGCCTCCTGTGCCAGGAGCTGCGGGGGTTGCTAGGCTGGAGCTGGCTTTCTGAGCCCTGGCCCTCCTCAGCTCTGGGGGCTTTCAGGCCCCACCTGACCTGGTGCTTTTCTCCCCATCCTGATGATGTTCCTTTTACTCTGTAAAGTTAGTGGACTGCAGCCCCGGGCGTGTGTGCTGTAGTGATACAGGCTCCACCCCAGCCTGTGGCCACACCTGGGTCATGACAGGAGTTCCCCACTGTGCAGTCTCTGCCCCCTTGGTGGGGGACACCTCAGGCCTCTCTGTGGAACCTGGGCCCCTGGGGCCTTCTCAGCCCCTCTGAGGATAGACAGTTCCCCTTTTACAGTCCCCCAGGTAGGCTATGCCCCTCACCCCAGCTGGTCTGCTTGGATTTCCTACAGCCCCCCCCCCTGGACATGGACCACCTTTATTTTATACAAAATTAAAAACAAGTTTTTACAAAAGATCCAGAGTCACTTTTTCAGTTGAGAGCCCAAAGGGGATAGCCATGTGCCTCTAACACTGCTTGTCCCCACTGAGAGGTTCCCCTAAACTCTGGAGAGCAAGGGCTATCCGTGTGCCTGTGGCTCCTACAGTCCCAACCTTGCCCCCCTCCCACGTCAGCTCTGCCCTGCCCAGAGGCATGAGCTGTGACAGTGTGCACATGTGCATGGGGTTGTGTGGGAAATGGTAAATTTTAGAGAAGCAGTGTTCTTATCAGGGCTGCTTGGGGAGGGCATGAGGACTCAAGTGATGGGAGGCTGGGGGTCAGGAAGTCAGGTCCAGGTGGATACTCTGAGATCCAGAGCTTTTTATGGGGTGGAGCAAGGAGGCTGGTGCAGGTAAGAGGGCAAAAAATGGAGCAAGCGGTTAGAACTCCTCCCTCTGAGCAGCACGTGGGACCAGGCTCCGTGTGAGTGCTCAGCATACTGTCCTGTTTCACCCTGCAAACAGGCAGATGTGGTGGGCACAGTTCATGTCCCATCCACAGAGACAGGACACTGAGCCCACCTGACGGTCCACCACTGTGAGGAGCAGAGCCATGGCAGAATCTGCCTGTTGGATTCCAATGGATGATGAACATAAGTCCTCCTTCAAACTCTGATAGGGCACCACCCATCCAAAGGGTGGGCTTAGATCTGAGGAGGGGCCAAGGAAGGGCAAGGAAACTTGGGTTGCAAAGAGCTAAGCTGTACGGACTGGGTGACAGCCCCCAGCCTCAATAGCCCCATCTGTTAAGGGGGGTGGATCCCAGCAGCCCACCCTGACATCCTGTGAGGTTGGCAAGGTGCTGACCCCCCACAGCCCTCTGTCTCCCCCATCTCCCTGAACACCCTACCCTAGAAGGCCACATCCCTTCTGGCCAGGCCCTACCTGTCTTTCCTCCCATCTCCTTCCAGGTAGAGGGCACACTAATAGCACCGAAAAGGGACACATCTGTACAAACCTACAAACCAGTTTTAGAAAATGGAGTCTTATTACAAAAAACAATAATTCTTAACAGTTAACATTGTAAAAAGGTATAAAAATACAGGGACTCTGAGTTCTCTGAACAATTTCCTAATAAACACTCTCAACTAAAGTGGAGAGATCTCTGGGGAGTAAAGACAACCTGGACCCCTTCCTCTTTCTCATGGGCCCATGCTCCAGGGCCTACCAGAGACAACGGCTTTCCCCAAACCCTGGCTTTAGCTCAGCCATTCTCAGGGAGGACCCTGTACAATCTAGAGTCTAGGAGGGAGAGGGGGCTGGATTGAGGGGGGCCCTGAAGATGCCAGAAAGCCACTGCTTGGCCTAGTCTGGAGCTGGAGTTCCCCTCCTCGCTCCCATCCCAGTTCTGAGACCCCTGATGGCCAGGCCCCAGGTGGATTGTGCTGGACAGAACACCCCTCCCCTGCTCTAGGCATGGGGCTGTTCTCCAGATGCCAGCGGGAAGGGGCTCATTTCTCTGGGGGGCCAGAGAGTGGGGAGAAGGGTGCTGAGCTCCTTCGAAGCTCCTGCTGCAACTGTCCCTTCAGTGTGGACACCTGGGGGAGAAAGAGAAGGTAAGGCCAACCCAGGTCCCCAGCCTGACCTCAGAGACGATCTATGCATCTAACCTGATGCATAGATCTTCAACGGCAGCCAGGGACCCTAAGGACTCAATGTGCCTGTTAGGAATGGTCTGGTCTTACTAAGACCCAGGGGTATCTTTCCCTTCTCATTTTCCTCTTTACAGCAGTTAGGTGTCTTCTGAGTACTCAGCATCACTGGGGACCACCTCACCAACATCCTGTATCCCATCATCTGGGTAGGCCTGGCTCTAGCCCAGACTCAAGTAGACATGTGACCCAGGCCTGGCCCATCGATGAGCCTTGCCCTACAGACGTGGCTTTTCAGACACATTCAGGAAGGGGCATGTGATCTAAGTAGACCCCAGGGGCAGTCTCAGGAGGATGGTGCCCCCTTCCTCTAGGATCATAGGTGGCTGGAAGGAACAGTCTGGAGCTGCAGAGGCCACCCTGAGCATGGAGCCAGAGGACAGCAGAGCTGGGGCCAGTGGGACTTGAGCTTCTGGTCTGGTCATAGCCACAGCCCAGTGCAGTAAGGGGAGCCATGGACTGGTTACACTGAGGTCCTCTTCCTCCAGCCCTACACTTCCATCCCAGCCCCAGCCCCCCAGGGGGCCTGCCCACCTGCTCCTCCAGCCCACGCACCCTCTGGCGGTGGGCCCGCTCCCGGGCCTCCAGGGTGCGCTCAGTCTGCACCTGGGCACTGCGCAGGCGTTCCACCTCCTGCTGTAGCTCCTGTCGCTGCTGCTCGTCTACCTCCAGCTGGGCTGGGCTGGGGTTCTGCTCCAGAGCCACTACCTGGGCCTGCAGGGAGCAACTACCATCAGGGTCCTAGCCCTGTGCAGATATGTATGTGTGAGTGCATGCATGTGACAGGGCGTCAGATGTCAGGCACTTCCCTGGGGCACAGCCAGCACAGGTGGAGGATGCAAGAAAGAGCCTTCCTTGTCTCCCATCTCACTCCCGACAGTGTGCCTGTGAATCTTGGGTCGGAGTACCCAGTGACCCTCACTCAGACAGGTACACACGTGCGCAAACATACAGGCAGATGGACTCCAATGGTATAAGCACAGGCACAAAGGCAAGCATGTAAAGCCCAGCACTCCTACACTTCTACATAAAAACATCTGTACACAAACACATACACTCATAATCTCTAGACACACCACACTGTGCACAAGATTGATTCATGCTAGTGCACAGGCTCACATGGACACTCACACATGCACAACGTACATGACCCCACAGGCCCACATGTTAACAGGCCTTTAGTCTGTACATCTTGGGGGAAACTCCCCCCTTGGCCTGGCTGGGACACCCTCTAAGGCTTCAGTTCCTAGGTGGTGGGGCTGCCTGGGACTCCTTAGCACTCAGGCTGGGGGTGGAGTTGGGGTCCTGAACTGGGTACCCGGGCGGGGCCAGACCTCCAGCTGTTGGATCTGCCTCTGAGCCTCGGCCAGCTCCTGCTCAGCTCCTGAGAGCGTGCGGTCCAGGCGGCCCTTCTCTACACTCAGACGCATGGTGTCTTCATGGCTGCGAAGCTTCTCCCGCTCTACCTGGGCAGGTATAACAGGAAGGGGTCAGAGTGCTAGGAAGGGACTCCCAGAGGGGTCTCAGGGTTGCAAAGTGAAGTGGAATAACCTAACACTGGCTGAGGCAGCAGACTCTGGGGACATGCAGCCAGGACAGTGGCCCACCTTGTCCAGTGTCCTCCTGAGGGCCACACGGTCCTTCTCCAGCCGTAGGGCTGAGCGCTCCACCTCCCGCTTCTCGGCTTCCAGCTGAGCCAGAGCGCGCTGCAGGCTGCCCAGACGCTCTTGCAGCAGCCGCCGCTCATCCTGCAGCTTCTGAACTGTGTGGAGAGCCAAGGTCTCGGCCTCTTGATGCTGCCGCAGCACCTGCAACAGAAACCAGGCAGGATCCCTGTGGGCCTCAGTGTGTCCAACTGAGGCTTGGGATGATGACACCACTGGTCTGCTGTGTCCACTTACTCAGCAGGCAATTGTGAGGCCCACAGCAGAGAACTGTTACCCAAGGCTAGCCAGTTCTCCCTGAGCCTCAGTTTCTCCATGCATCCTCCCTGGAGGTTGAGCCAGGATTTTTTTTTGAGGTTTTTGGCAGGAGCTGGGTTTGAACCTACCACCTCCGGCATATGGGGTCAGCGCCCTACTCCTTTGAGCCACAGGCGCTGCCTTGGTTGAGCCAGGATTTGACATAAGGTTGAGATAGATGCGAAGGTCCCCTCCCCATCCCAGGGACTCACAGACCTAGGGAGAGACAGGGCCCACTATGGCCCTCACCTCCCTCAGCTGCTGCAGCTGGCCCTCAGCCTCTGTCCGCTGCAGCTCCAGGTCTGCCAGCTCACCCCGCAGCATCTGCACCTGCTCACTCAGGGAGCTGCTCTGCTTCCGGGCCTCAGATAATGCCTGCCGGGCAGCATCCAGCCGTTCCTGGGGGACAGGGGCCAATGGAGTCATGCCATCCACAGAGCCTTCAGGCAAAGGGCTCCCCTCTACTCTGCCTTCAGACAGGTTCACAGCCCACGAAATATTGAGTCATCTCACTGGGTGAACCCTGCAACAAGCCTGGTCCACTGACCTGTGTAAGTTAGAGGCCACCCAGACCCTAACTCTCCCCATTAACTCTGCACCTGGATGCCCACAAACCTACACTGGTGGGCTTATTCTCTTATTAGGCATAGCCCCCCCAGAGCCTCCACTCATTGGCTGATGCTCTACTACCAAGTCTGTTTTTGTTGGCTGACTCTCTAACTGGACCCACCCTCAGCCAGACCCTGGAGCTCCCCCATACCTGCAGCACATGACGGTCGTGTTCACAGGCAGTCAGAGCCTTCTGTAGATGCAGATTCTTGTCCTGGGTGCTGGTGAGGCTGGTGTTGCTCTGGGCCAGAGCCTGTGTCAGGCTCTGCACCTTGTCCCGCAGAGTACCCTCGCTTTCTTCCACCTTGGCCAGGGCTCCGCTCAGCCGATCCACTGTCAGCTGCAGGGTCCCCGCCTTTACCTCACTGTCTGCTACCTGGCAGGAGCAGAGATAGGACAGTCAAGGGGCTCTGTTCCCTTCTGGTCTCTGTACCTCTGCTCCCACTGTCTCCCCCCCTTGGTATGCCCAACCCAACCCCTTTCCATCTTTGGGATTCCATCACAGATCTCCATTCTTCCATGCATTCCCGCTGGCTCAGCCTCCCATAACCTGGGCCCACATTACACTGCCAGTTAACTACACTCTCCTAGAACACCAACAACCTGGTTGTCTCAGATTCCATGGTCTCTTCTCTGCCCTCATTCCCTCTCCTCCCTGCTATGGAAGAGAAAGGGCAGCCATGACAACCTTGAAGTTTTCTGTGTTTTTGACTTTGGGGGGTGTCCATGCAGAGCTAGTGGACTTACTAAACATTCCAATTAGAGCTAAGCTTCCTAGCAGCCAGGGCAAGAAAGGAAAACAAGTAAAATTTACACCTCTAACTTGCCTCACAAGACAAGTACAGATTCTGTCATCAAATAGTTCTGAATTCTTTTTTTTTTTTTTTTTGAGACAGTTTTGTTTTGTCGCCCTCAGTACAGAGCTCTGGCATCATAGCTCACAGCAGCCTCAAACTCTTGGGCTCAAGCGATTCTCTTGCCTCAGTCTCCCAAGTAGCTGGGACTACAGGAGACTTAATGCTTGGCTAAATAATAATTATTTTTAATTATTATTTAGCCAAGACATAATGCTTGGCTAAAGGTCCTGAATGCTTACTTTGGCTCTGCCTCGTATTAGCTATGTGATCTTGGAGAACAACATACTTCTCAGCCTCTATTTGTTCATCTGTGAAATGGGGATGACAATAACACTTGCCTCACATGGTTGTTGACAGGCCTGCATAGTTCCTGCAAAATGCCTAGCACAGGGCATGAGAATGCTGGGGTTGTGAGTGGGAGAGGGGCCTACCTGTCTCTGCAGGGAGTCGACCCGGTCCTGGAGTGCCTGAGCCTGGACCTCACGGTCACTCAGGCCTAGGCGGCTGCGCTGCAGCTCCCCCTCCAGTGAGCGCCGCTGCAGCTCGAGCTTGATGGTGCGGCTCTCAGAGGCATCTAGCACCTCCTTCAGGCGCCGCTTGTCACTCTCTAACTTGACCTCGTTGGCCTTCATCTTACTGATCTTTTCCTGCAGTGAAAGAGGGCTCTGGCCTTGGATGTCCAGTCCTCACAGCCCTCCCCCAAGTATCCGACTTTTGGGAGAAGGTGGGGAGCAGCCTTAAAGGGTAACCTATGGGACCTGGGACCACACTGTACCCTCTGGGGGCTTCAGTTGCCCCCATGTTCATAAGATGAGTAGACACAAGTATCCCAGAGCACCTTCCAGTTTGGGTTAAGACTAACAGACCGTGAGACCCAGGACTGTCCCTTCCTGTTCTCTGGCCCCTGTTTCACATTTATATAGTGGGGGCACTGGATTGGAATGGAAGAATACTACAACCCAAGTGCTCATAGGAGCCCTGGGGAGGGGGCTATACCATGTGGATTCCTGGGCCCTTCCCCTACTTTGCTGACTCCCACTCCAGAGGTGGGCCCAGAGCTGCATGTGTGACCTAAGCTGATCTGGGTAGCCCTGACTGGGCTCCTGTCCTATGGTTTGAGAGGATGATCCACCTCCCTGCACAGTACTCAGCAGTAAAGGAGGCGGGGGGGGGGGGTAAAGACAGGACAGGAAGAGAGACCAGGGGACCCCCAATTCAAGTTACTATCCTGGAGGTAGGTGGGTCAAGGGTGGGGTGTTATTACAGCCTTCCCAATCCTCACCCCAAGCCTGGCCCCTCTGGCCCCTGCTCTGAGCCCCAACCCTGCTCTGTCTGGGCCTGGGGGGCCCCACTCTGGCTCTTGCCCAGCTTTGTTCCTGGCCTCCTCCCGCAGCCCCTGTGGCTGGGCCCAAAGCCAGAGCTGAAGCCGCAGACACAACAATCCAGCTAAGCTCGGCTCAGAGCCAGAGACAGGGGGTGAGGTGTGGGGGCAGCAATGGAGGACCGGCAGGAACAGGGGAGGGAGGAGGGGAGCTTCAGCTGTGAGAGGATCTCAAGGCTTCAGTGGCCTGGATGGTCACTACCACCAGGACCCAGACACAAAGACAGACACAAAACAGGTATACCAGGTGGACACAGATGTCCTCCAAATACACATAAAAACCCAAGGGCACCATTTGTATGGCTACATAGAGACATAAAACAGAGCCCACAAGCACCAACTCTGGGAGACAATTATTGGCTTCCCCTTTTACAGGAGAGGAAAATGAGAACCAGACAGTTCACTGGCCCAAGGGGGATAAGCAGCTGGGGCCAGGACTTGAACCCAGCTCTATCTGGCTACAAAGCCCAGTGACCACAAGTGAAATGGAATGTTGGAATCTGAACATGCTTTGTAGGAAAAGTCAAGGCTGCTCACTTAGGCACACTGCAGACTCGGACAGACACAGAGAGACAAAGGGCAGGACTCAGACACTCACTGAGGTGCCTACAGACATTCCCCTTTGACCCTGCCAGCCCTCAGCTCCTGCCTACCTGGCTGGCCCGAAGCTCACTCTCTGTGGCCTGCAGAGTCCTCTCCAGTGTGGCCACCTGGTCCTGCATGGCCCGGCGCTCCCGCTCGCTGCGCCTCACACTCTCCTCCTGCAGGGCCAGCTCTGCCTGGGCACCGCTCAGCCGCCCATCAACACTGCGGCGGGCTGCAGCCACCACCCGGCCCCATCAGGCATGGCCAGGCACAGTCCCAATACCTGAACCAGGCCACAAAATGCCCAGCCCACGCTCTGCCTAACACAAGACCAGACTGCCTACACCCTTAAGGGTACACGAGTCTGGACATGAGTGAAGATGACCAGGGAGGGTGCCCTACAGGGGACAGCCCCGAGTCACAGGGCCAGGGCAAAGACAGACCGATTCCCCAGACTCATATCTCAGCTGCTCAAAACATAAGAGAGCAGAGTAGGGACCCTGGGAGTCAAAGTTACCTTCCTCACTCTCAGCCACAGCCTTTTGCAGCTGCCTGGCCCGCGAGGTCATGCTGTCCCTCTCTGCCTCCATCTCAGCCAGCTGGCGACTCAAGGCACTAGTCTGGGCCCGAAGATCATCCTATAGCCCAATGTTGGGGGAAAGAGGAAGACCCATGCTCGGACACCCTGCGTTCCCCCCAAGGCCCTTAGACACGTAGTTCTCTCTTGGCCTACTAACACCCGAGCTCACCCGTTCTCTCTGGGCACCCCGCAGCTCCTGCAGGAATTCCCGGAGGGCCCCCCGCACTGCCTCTGGCTCCAAGTCTGGAGGTGCTGGGGACATGGCAGGTCCTGGTGACGATGGCTGGGCCCCAGGACTGTACACTAAGGGGCTGGGGCTGCTGCGGCCTTCCTCGCTTTCTAGAAGAAAAGGCATGCTCGGGATGCAGGAGCCACTGGCCTTCCCTGCCTGAAGGGTGGGTGCAGGCCCTGAACACATCTCAGTCACTTTGTCCTCTCACCCTTTGCAACGAGGACACTCTGTATCACCCTCAGCTCCCTCTAGAGCAGTCCCTGTTCCAGCCCCAGGAGCCTCAGTTCAAGCTATTCCCTCTCTCCTACCAGTTTCTCTCTGCCTGGCCCATCCTTTAGACCAGGTGTCCTCAAACTATGGCCCTCAAGCCACACGCAGCCCACCTAGGACATTTATCTGGCCTGCCAGGTGTTTTTGCTGCTGTTGCTTGTCGTGCTTAGCAGTCGACTCATCCTGGGGCCCGCAGTCCAGCCCTCCAACGGTCTGAGGGACAGCGAACTGGCCCCCTATTTAAAAAGTTTGAGGACCCCTTAACCGAAGGCCTGCCTTAGGCCACTGGTCCCCTCAGAGAGCTCCCCAGACTCCATGCAGGGTTGAGGCAAGCTTATCCCACCCTCACAGGGGTCTGTCTGCCTCCCACTCAGACCATGAGCACCACAAGAGCTGGGGTTTCTCTCCTATCCACCACTGTGTCCGCAGGGCCCAGTCCAGGGGTGGACACTCCATCACCTCAACATCTCCCTGTAGTGAGCACTTACTATGTGACAGGTGCTGGGCCACTGCTTTCCCTGTGTTGCCCCATTTCATTCTCATAAAGCGTAAGGACCAAGTCTGCACCTTCCCAGACAAGACAGGCTCAAAGCAGTTAAGTGATTTGCTCAGTCTCAAAGCTGAGAAATTTCAGACCTGGGATGTGAATCCAGGCAACCTGCCTCTCCAGCAGAAAATTAAGCACTTCCACGTGGGAGATGATGGGGAGGTGAAGGGGGAAGGGCAGAGTTAGGTCCACACCAAAAATACAAGGCAGGGGGACTGCCCCTAGCATCCTCCTGCCTCTGCCAAGTGACACCAAAATGGCTCCACAGACACAAGCTTAGTCATCACCCAAAAGTCCCAACCTGAAGTACTCGGGGCTGCAGTCACTCCTGCTATGCACTGGCCAGGGCACTCTACTCAGGTCACTCAGGCCCTTTCCACTCGGCCTCAGAGAGCCTTCTCCAATGTGCTACCTTAGATTCTTCCTTCCCTTATTCCTCACCTCCTCATTGAGCCTCCTGCTGTCACCATACAAACAGCCCTAGCCATCCCCCCTGCCTTTATGTTAAAAAAATTTTTTTTCTTGTAGAAAAATATATATAACATTAAATGTACGATTTTAAGTATATAATTTAGTGGCATGAATTACACTCACACTGTTGTGCAGCCATCATCTGTTCCCAGATCCCATAACCTTGTTATGGGTTGAAATATTGTCCCTAAAACTTCCTATATTAAAATCCTAACCCCCAGGACCTCATCATGGGACCTTATTTGGAAATAAGGTCCGTGGAGATGAGGTCATACTAGAACGGGGAACACCTCTAATCTCCTATGACTGGTGTCCATACAGAAAGAGGAAATTCAGGACACAGACCCACACGCAAGGAGAACACCATGGGATGGCTACAGAGACACTGCTGCGGGACAGATCCTTCCCTCAGCACCTTTGGAGGGCACAGGGCCCTGTTCTCTGCAAGGTGTCAGACTCTGCAAGTTCTTTTTTTTTTTTTTTTTGAGACAGAGCCTCATGCTGTCCCCCTGGGTAGAGTGCCGTGGCATTACAGCTCACAGCAACCTCCAACTCCTGGGCTCAAGCAAGTCTCCTGCCTCTGCCTCCCAAGTAGCTGGGACCACAGGC
>CAUYTI010152072.1:0-18787 GCA_963575145.1 Galago senegalensis | reverse complement strand
CACTTTATCTTTGAAATCATTGAATTCCTGGGACAGCTTTTGAATAATTTGAAATTCTAGTTCCCTCCTTTCCTCCATTCTGTTGATCTTATTCGCTATCCAGATTCTGAACTCAATTTCTGACATCTCAGACATCTGTTTGTGGAATGGATCTTCAATTATGTCTGTCCCATCTTTCCTTGGGGAGGAGGGGTTGTTCTACTCTGGTTGTTCTGATTACCAGAGTTTTTCCACTGATTTTGCCCCATGCTGAATTTACACCTTTTGGAGACTGTCCCGAAACCATTCTGCCAGTGGCTTCTTCTAGTTGTCTCCTGGGCACATGCTGCCAAGGCCCTAGGAAGTGAGGATGGCAGGCAGGGTGATACAGCCTGCCCCAGCAGGCTCAGTTGAGGTTGTGGGCCGCCAAGGCCCTGGGAGGTGCACGGCCAGTGGGGCAATGCAGTTCTCCCTGGGAGGAGTCAGTAGCGGTTGCAGGCTGCCAAGGCCCCGGAGGTGGCAGGGCAAGTGCGCAGCCAGCGGGTTGATGCAACCCTCCCTGGGAGGAGTCAGTTGTGATCACGGGTGCCAAAGCCCTGGGAAGCAGCCAGGGAGACAGCTGAGCACAGAAAGCTCTGGCTGGTGGGTCAATTTGCATGCAGTAAGTGTGGATCAAGCAGTCCTCCTGGTGAAGGACTGGGACAAGGGCTTGGTCTAGCAAGGGTGGGTGGATGCTGCTCTTAGGTCTCCTCTAGCTATCTGTGGGGGAAAAGTGGGGGAGGGTGGACTGGAAACTCAAAATGGCAGTGTGAATGCCAGTTCCACTTTTCTGCCTGGGGGAGGGTATTCCGACTCTCAGCAGGGTCCCTCCAGGGTAGTAGACTTCCTTGTTGGCAGCTCTCACTCGTGGAGTGAGAGAATAGGTCCTCAGTTTATCAATCACCTGTAGGATACTTAGGGGAGCAGTTGGAGAGGAAACAAAGGATAAGCACACCTTTCTTGGGGGAACAGACACTTTTCCTTTGGGGTGTATTACGGGACTAACATTTTTCCTTTGGGGTGTATTATGTACCCATAGATTGCCTTCCAGGAGTCATAGCCACTTCCCTCAGAAGAGATGTCCTGCCAGTATCACTCTTCTCTCTCAGCTGGGCTCCCAGTCTTTGACTTTGTTGGGTGTTTTCTGGACTTTATTCTTTCCTCTGGATGGCAGCTTCTTTCAGAGGCTTTTACCTATTGGCCATCTTGACCCTGACTCTTTCTGTCTTTTTGATCTAAGCATTTAAGGATGTAAACGTTCCCCCAGAATTGCTTTCTCTGTATCCCATGGACACAAGCTTCCACAAGATTTTGGAAGCTCATATTTTGTTTGTTGTTGTTCAATTTGAAACTTTTTAAAAATTTCTATCTTGATTCTGTCAATCACCCAAGGATAATTCAGTAGCAATCTGTTTAGTCTTACGTATTTTTATCGTTGTGAGACTTCCTTTTGGAATCGACTTCTAGTTATACTCCACTATGACTTGGAGAAAATATATGGAATAATTTTGAATGCTTTCAACTTTTTCCTTTTCAGTATGATGATTTTGGTTGTAATGTAAATATATGTGGCTTTTGAGGTATCATATTCCACCTATTCTTAGGTTTTGAAGGTTTTTATCATGAACAAGTGGTGAACTTTGTCAAATGCTTTTTCTGATGTTGGTATCTTGTTGTTGATGCTGTTTGAATATATAAGCTTCAGCTACATAGGTATAGGCATTGCTCTATAAAAACTCTTATATATAAAGTGTGTTTCATAATACAAAATGTATCTTACACAATTTTTATTAGTTTGTATTTTTTCAAATGTAGCAAATGTAGGTTAATGTTCTGTTTGCTTATTTCATGACTAATAACTTTTCAGTAGAAAAATATAAACACATGTTAATTTGCTTGTAACTAAACCATTGCTATGGTAATAATATCACGAGATACATTCATTATGCTTTTAAAATAATTTCACCATTTCTCATTAAATGGGATAGTACAATGCATTTCTAAGTCTATTCAGTTGTTAATAGATCAGCTGCAGTTTTTTCTTAACTGTGAGGAAAATTACAAAGACAAATTAACAGAACTTTAATAATATTTATAGTATGACATGGGATTAAAATAATCAATGCAATTTAATACAATATTTTACTTAAATGTAAGACCAAAGTTTCAATTCTTGGATTCTGTCCTGCCAGTAATTGTGCCAGATTGCATTCTGATAATTTTCCACTATGACAAATAAATATTATCAGTTACAGCTGCTTCAAATATCAAACAGAGTTGTGTGACTGTGGCTGTTTGTAGAATGCCACATTGTCTATCTCATATAACTCAGTCTGTTGATAGTAGGATTCTTATCATTTAAGTCAATATGTACATGGTTTCTGGCTAGGCTTATGCATTTCTTTTTTTGGGGGGGCTGGGCTTTTCTTATTGAACACAAAGGGAAGCATTTATAATTTTTCAGATATTTCATTAGTATACTAATTATATTAATATATTTTATAAGCTGTGTAGAATGATAAAGAATGACATTTATATACTTTATTTTATACTAAGTATAATAGACAATCCTTTGACAGTGACAAAATCAAAATATAGTTAAGTCAAATACAACTGTAAAAGTCTTAAGCGTTAGAATAAACTTTAAATGGTAATCATTGAAATATTTTATAACATGCACAATTAAACTTCATAACAAATACCTGTTTTGTGAGATGATGGGAAGAACAGTGAGCTAGACCTCAGCAGAAAGAATTCTAATGCCTTCTCTACAACTGATTAAAAGTAAGAATTTCCACACAACTCTTAACCTGTTTGAACCTCAGTAACTTCATGTATTAGTAGTATTACCTAGATTTTCAACTCTTAGTTATCAGTGAATACCATGCACATGGTTTCTCTATATTCATCAAAATTGGTGATGCCAACAGGGGACAGTTCCAGATAGTCCATCTTCTCTTTCCCTTTTATTAAGCACCTCCTTTTCTTCTCCTCACAAAGGAGATCTACTTACAAAAAACTGTAGATTCCCTTTCAAAGGGCCTTTGAAGTTCTAAGAGTTGTTTGTTACTGAGGCATTTTAATGTCATATTTTGTAAGAATCACATTAACAGTATAGGATGTGTATGTGTGTATATTGAAGTGTATATATTTCAATATCCTGGAGGTGGAGCATGATTGCTGGTGGGATAGGCATTTAGCTCAGCTCTCCAGGAACCACAGGTGGGAGTGAGTGCGGTAGATCTTTCCTGGGTGGAATGTTAGCATAGACAGGCAGTTCAGGGTGTGCAGCAAAGTGGTGGATTGCTGGAATTGAAATGTAATCCAGAGCTGAGGAGTCTATCAGAAAAATTTCTGTGCTGCTGCGGAAGTGGCTTCCGGTGGTGACAGCAACCAGCTCCTCCCCCAGGGAGGACTACAATTACCAGTTCATGGGGAAACTAAGTGTTATGTGGAAAGATTGGTGAAGCATGGACTCCTGAACAGAATTTGGCCACTAGAAAGGGGTGCCGTTTGCAGTGGTATTGCCGGGCGAGGTGGCTGGATAGACAATCGGGGGAAAGGATCTCGCTCAGGAAGCAGACACATTTTGAAATTTTGAAAATAGAGACTGCTGCAGGAACCTTTTCCCATGGGCCAGGTGTGGCAATTTGAGTCTAACCTGCAGGCAGCCATCATGCACCCAAAACTGGTCCAGGATACCTCATACTTCATGGAAACTGTTGCAGGGAGTTTGTGAAATCTGCCTGTGAAAATGTTTTGAGATCAGCAAAGTCAACAGTTTGATAGGGTCTAGGAGGCAAGCATGATGGCAGACAGGACAGACGTTTAACTCAGTTATCCCAGAACAACAGGTCAGAATGAGTGGGCTAGATCATTGGGGTGGGGGTATGGGCATTCATGTAGATAGGCAACTGGGAATGTGCAGTGAAGTGGAAGATTGCTGGACTCCAAGTGTAAGCCAGAACTGCAAAGACTGCCAGAAAAATCTCTGTGCCACTGCTGAAGGAGCTGGCAGCGGTAAATAGCCCCTCCCCCACTGATTACAGTTCCCATTTCATGGGGAAACTAGGTGTTGTGTGGAAAAATTGGTGAAGTGTGATTCCTGAGCAGAATTTGGCAATCAGATAGGGGTGCCATCTAGAACAGCTGGTCAGGAAACATATTTTGAAATTTCAGAAATGAAATGAAATGAACCTTTTCTAATGGGCCAGGTGCAGTGATTTGAGTCTCACCTGCAGGCAGCCCTCCTACACCGAAAGCAGGTCCAGGATACCCCGAACTTCATGTGAACTGTTGCAGGGAGAATTTGTGAAACCTGCTGGTGAAGATTCTTTTTAAAATAGGTGGACAAGTTCGAGGTGTCTAAGCTCTAAGCGGCAAGTGGGTAGCCAGGCAACCACCAAAAAACAGTGTAAACCTGGAACAGTATAAGCCTGGAAACCACTTGTCGTGCCACCTGGTGTCCAGAATGCATATTGCAACATAAATATATTCCTACTGAAGTTGATTCCTACTGCATAGGTATAGTCATATTTTATATATATATATGAATAATATTTTTGTTGTTGGTGCCTTTTTTCTCTTTTTTTCCTTAGCTAGTTCTTTTTGCTCTTTTGCATTGTATCTTTTTCTTGTAGAAGCTATTATTAATTTTTTTGAATTATTTTTAAGACTTTTTTTCTTTTCCTCTTCTTCCCTTCTTATGGTTTCTGAGAGTGCTTACATCAGGCTATTAGAGTTATTTTTTTCTTTTATCTTTTTATTACTTTTATTTTACTTTTGTCTGTTTGTTTGTTTATTTGATTCTGATTGTCTGTGCATCTGTGTGCCTTTGTGTCTGTTTTTTTGTTTATTTTGTTTCAACATGTCTTGTGTTTTCCTAAGTCCTTGGGTTGGCTATTTTTCCTAACTCCAATTTTTACATTCAATAAAAACAAGAGGGGGAGCAGTCCCTGTGGCTCAAAGGAGTAGGGCACAAGCTTCACATGCTGGAGGTGGTGGGTTCAAACCCAGCCCTGGACAAAAGCTGAAAAACTGGGTGGGGGGGTGGATGATAGCTGACTGGAGCCAGCTTTCAACAGAAGCTCCAGTCCAGAGGGAGAGAAAATGGCCAGAAAGAACCCAACAAAGCCAAAAGGTGGGAGCTGAGCTGAGAGAAGAGATAGATAATTGCACTTCTTCTCTACCCAGACAAGCTGCGCCTCCAAGGAAATAAATTTCAGGTACAGAACTCATCCCAAAGAGGATGTGTGTCCATCCCCTCCCCCAAGAGAGTTGTTTGCTTGCTGTGGGAACTCTATTACTGAGCAGTTAACTGAAGTTCTTTTCTCTCACCCCATTGGAGCAACTTGCTGGAAGCTGGGACTCCTTCTCCAGAGAGTTCCAGCTGTGAGCCTAGGAATTCCCTTGTCTGGCAGGAAGTTTGAACAAATATTTTAAAACTTTGACTGTTAGTCTAGAAGTCCAACCCCTGCAGAGGCCAGAATGTCTGAAATTCTTGGCTAGAACTGGGCACTGCATAGACCGAGGCAACGCAGCTACACTGTATCTGTGAATCTGGTAACAATGGGGAAAGGCATAGAGGGGAAGGTATCTGGCCTGGCTCTGAGAAAGTGTATCTCTGCAGTGGGCAGAGGCTTGGGTCTCTGAGCAATGGGTGGAGTCTCAGGAACTGCCGAGGTGTGTGAACCCAAGTGGAGACATCTTCCACCCAACATCAGCATTAATAGAGCAATCCTGCTGGGGTCTAATTTTGGAGAATCACCTCCCCAACTCTGTGGTCTGCCAGAGGGAACCAGACCTCACCCTACAAGATACATGATACAAGAGCTGCAGAACAGCACGGCAAAGGGGCAATGGCTGAGGGAGAAATGCATTTGCTGTCTGGATATCCTCAGGTTTAGATTGAGCTTAGGTGGAACATTCCCCAGTTGCCATTGAGTACCTGAGGCAGGCAGGATTCAGCTTCCCCTGCTAGCTGGTGGTAGAGAGCGGTAGCTGAGAAGAGGAAGCATTGACTTTACTTTGACTCTGGCAGGTGCAAAGCCCTGGCACATTTGCTTATTGGACAGAACTGGGCCATAGAGAATGGGTTAACAGAGAGTGGTGGTGGGGTTACTAGATAATGGGGTTACCACAGTCTGGTGGTGAAGGGGGAGCAAGGTGGGGAAAGAGGCATTAGGTCCCTTGGTCCAAAACTTCTAATGGACATGCCTTTCTGACTTATTGGAGCACCAGAACAAGTCAAACTTGAGCTACCAGTAGACTCCTGATATCTACTTGCTGAAAACATTTTAAACTCTCCAGCGAGAGAGTGGGTTCTGATTAGAACAATTGGTTTGGAATTCTTGAACTGGACAAGTCAACTGAGGACCCTCCAACGTGGTACCCTGGTTTTGTTGCGGTTTTGTTGTAGTGGGGAGGTTTAATTTTCCTCTTCCAGGTATTGCTTGTAGGGTGCAGGATATCCTAAATGCTTGTGTTTCCCCAAAGCTAAGACTTCAACTCAGAGTTACTGATTCACTAGAATTAGATTGGACAGAGATCAGCTGAATACAAGACAGAGCCACCCAGCCCCACCACACCAAGCAAGTCTCCAGAGTCTCTGGCTGTAGTACTGTACAGGTCCTTTGCAAAGCTGTAGAGGAAAAGCTGCAATCACCAGTCCCAGCTCTTTGGTGAAGGGCTGGACAACCACGACCCCAGAAGTCCCAATCCAATTTCACCTTACCTGTTCATCTAGCCAAATGGCGAAAAACAGTCATGGGGAAGAATTGGCAGAAAAACTCCGGCAACATGAATAACCAGAACAAATCAACTCCCCCAAGAAATGACAAACCAGCCACACCAGAGAATCCCATTTATAAACAGATGGCTGAGATGTCAAAAATCCAATTTAGAATTTGGATAGCAAATAAGATTAACAAAACGGAAGTTGGAAATAGAAATTCTAGGAATAATTCAAAAGTTGTCTCAAGAATTCAATAAATTCAAAGACAAAATCACCAAAGATTTTGACACATTGAGAAAAGAAGTTGTAGCCTTCCCAGATATGAGAAATTCAGTAGAATCTGTCAGTAACAGAATGGAGCAGGGAGAAAAAAGGATTTCTGATATTGAAGATAAAAGTTTTGAATGTTCCCAAACACACAAAGAGGAAGAGAAGTGGAGAGAAAAAATGGATCATTCTCTCAGAGAGATCCAGGATAACTCCAAGAAAATTATTATTTGCCTTATAGGAATCCCTGAAGGTGATGAGGTTGCTTCAAAAGGTACATATGCTCTTCTCCAAAGGATAATAGAGGAGAACTTCCCAAACATCGCAAGAGATGCTGAAATTCAGATAGCAGATAGTTGCAGAACCCCAGCATGGCTCAATGCAAATAAAGCATCTCTCAGACATATTGTAATTAACTTCAAGTTAATATGAAGGAGAAAATACTGCAAACAGTCAGACTGGAACATTCTTTAACCTTACAGATCATTTTCATCATGTTTCAATTACTTTATCCCAGTAAAGATTATGAAAATAATATCTGGACAATATATTAAAAAAAATTTCTCATTTCTTCCTAACACTAAACTTTTTTAAAAAATTGTTTCTTAAATTAAAATGTTTCCTATGATGATTTATATGCATGAAACTTGTGGGAGAAGCACTCTATTTTTATCTTTAATGCAAACATTCTCTCTGTCTCTCACTGTCTCTCTCTCTTTCTCTTTCTATCTATTTCTCTCTCTCACACACACACACAAACACTGGTTGAAGAGGCAATCTCAAGGAGAATGATTTGTTTATAAATAAGGATTAGTACAGATTAAAAATAAAATGTGTAATGATCATTAGATTAATATTTCTACATGTATTTTCAAACTCAAATACACCTTTCCTCTAATTCCTTCATTGAATCATTTGTCCATTATAGGATAGTTAGATTTTTCAAATTTCTTTATCCAACACCTAGTTCCAAAGATTTCCTCCCAGTGAATGGCTTGCCTTTTTTTTTCTCTTAACAGTATTTTTAGCTATGTCCCAAAAATTTGGATAAGTTGCCTTTTCATTTTAATTTAGTTCAAATTAATTTTTAGATTTCTCTCAAGAATTCTTCTTTCATCTGTGGGCTATTTACAACTATGGGGTTTCCTTTTTAAGCATCAGAGAATATTTCTAATATTGTCATCATATTTCATAAGAAAACTCTGTGAAGGAGCTGTCCAACTCAAATCCATGCTTATTCTAAATTCCTTTTATCACATGATTCTATCCAAGGCATGTCCTACCTCTGATCATTTGCTCCTACCCATGAAATGTAATTAAATGGTACAATCTTAAGATCTTTTCTCAAGTTAATAGCAGTTATAGTTCTACAAATTTTTTCTTGATAATTTGTTTTCATTCTGCCCCCCAATCTAATATCAATCGTATGCCAAATTACTATGCATGTGTCCTTTTATTATTTTCTATCCTTCTATAACAAGTATCTTTGGCAGAAATTTTTATCATTTTTATTCTAGGTGGTTTATAAGTAAGCATCAGAGATAGCTTCAGAAAGAAAAGTTAGTCAACTACCTTGGCTGACCATTTCTTTTCAGCATAGCAGAGCATTTAATTTCTCCAGAGAGTATATATGAGAATTTGTTTTAATGGTTCTACCACTAAATGCAATGAAGTGAAAATAAAAGAAAGGAAAAGAAAAGTGGTGGAAAAATGAAACATGGATTATAGAAAAAAGTAGGAAAGAAAATGAAGAGAAATGTAAAATAAATGAAGAAAAAGATTGCATTACACTTTACTTTCCTGATTTCATATTCTACGGTCCTATCATAATCTTTAAGCTCTAAATTTCCCTGGGCACAAGGTAAGAAGCAAGTGGAAAAGAGGAAGAATTTTAAAATCAAAATCATCTTCATCAAGTATTGGCAAGTTTCTTAAGTTTTAAAGTTCCATTTTCTAATTTGGGTTTACATGAATTAGTTTCATATTTCACTTTAGTAAAAACTACATGAGTATCAGATTGAGAAATCTGGCTGCTAACTGAACACATGCAAATCGATTGAACGTCAGTGCTCCTGCAGTCTGTACACCTAATCAAATCCTTTTTTATTAACTGATGTGATACAATTTCTGCAAGTTAGTTGTAGATCCTTATTAATATAATTAAATAAGATCTTTGCTGACTACTTCCAATTATTTTGATCTGTTGATATCCAAATTATAAATTTCTGAGGTGAATTGGGCAGTAAAGTATAACTAGTTTTTTGGGTTTTTTTAAATAGTTCTAAACACATAAAACAATAAAGCTGAACTTGATGTAACTCTTCTTTGAGTGATAGTTATTTAAAAAATTAAGTATATAATTTAAAATGTTGGTCCTGGAGACATTGATTCTAACATTCTAGTTTTCAATGATTAATGTAGTAATCTGACTTCTACTCTTTAGTAAGTTGTGGTAGCTAGACTTGTGGAGCTGTTCAAAATTTATATATGCATTAAATAATGCATAAATAATTAGCTTTTTCAGCAGAAACTAGAAAATACTACTTACTCATGGAAATGCATATTCAATGAATTAACATTGCATTTATCCTACAGGGATAAATTTTCAAAATTGTCAATACATACCAAAAAGCATATGAAACATGTATTTCAAACTGCAATCTAAGTGCCAATATAAACAAAAAACAAAAGAGCTTATTCAAGATCATAGATTCAATTATTTGCAGAAATGAAATATAAAAATATTCTCCCATTCAGTAAAAATGAGTAAATTATTTCCTGCCAATCCTGTGTTAAATACAAGAAAGCTGCCAGTAATATATATAGAAACATAGAGTACTGTCTACAAACTAAAATGATTTCCGCTTTGTCACATTCTTTTTTTTCTAGACATTGCATTTATGTAGCTCTTTTAATGAGCACTGTGGAAGGTAGTACTCTTTATTCCAAATGCATCTTCCATTCTCTGCCATAATTCCATCTTCTCTAGGTATGAAATATACTTCTTTGCCTCACAGACAATGGGTTTGTACAGGGAGTTGTTTGTACAATGCAATTTGGGCAGAAGTAACAGAGCACCATTTCTGAAGAGAGGTCTTAAGAAGCCTTGTGAGCCATTAGCCTTCTTTCTCTCCTACCATCCGTACCGAGATGGCCTTTTCGTAAGGATCTGTTGAGTCTTCAGCGAGTGTCCCAGAATAAAGGATACTTAGAAAGGTCTTGAACACAGCCTGTAGTTAGCGGTCTGAAGACCAGCTGAGTTAACCCTACAGGGTACCTAATCCTACAAATAATTCCTAAACTAGTGTACAAGAAAACAAATGCTTGCCAAAGACTCTGATTTGGGAGTTGCTAGTTACACAGCACTGTCAGTGCAAAATCTTATACAAATCATATTTTATAAGTTGATAATATGAGAAGAGATGATTCCTGGAGAGTCTGGCTTAATGCTTCAGTGGAACTCATGGAGCAGCATGGATTATGGAAGTGGTTCTCAACTGTCACTGTGTATTACAACTAATTAACTAAGGTGCTTTAAAATAAATCTATTTTTAGAATCCATACTCAGAAATTCTGAATTAATAAATCTGGGTGGGTTCCAGGTAGAGTTTTTATTGGTGGTAGTGATGATGATCACCCAGAAACCTTTGTTTCTTTGTTCATTTGTTTGTTATTTATTTATTTATTTTGAGACAGAGTCTCACTCTGTTGTCCCGGGTTAGAACAAAAGTCTTAAGAATCTTTGTGAGCCATTAGCCTTCTTTGAGGCTTTGGTGAGCTTAGCTCACTGGAACCTCAAATTCTTGGGCTCAAATCGATATTCTTGCCTCAGGCTTCCAAGTAGCTGGTCCTACAATTGCCTACCATGATTCCTGGGTACTTTTTATATTTTTAGTATAGATTGGGTGTCACTCTTGCTTCTGAGCTTAAGAGATTCTCCTAAGCTCTTGAACTCCTGAGCTTAAGAGATTCTCCTGCCTTGGCCTACCAAAGTTCTGGGATTACCAGCATTAACCCCCTCACGTAGCCCTAGATACCTTTATTAATCAAGCATGATTGGGAATTGCTGGCCTATAATGTGTGCTGTCAGATCTATAGGAGTATAAAGTCATTTTTATAAATAGATGATTAGCTTATTGGAAATTATTTTATCAGACAAATTCATGAGAGATATGTGTATATTGACCAAAGGGAATGTATTAGTTTTTAATATAAAAATGCATGTTAATTGGCTAATTAGCTTTATTTCCTTCATGAGCACCATTGCCAGCCACTTTAATTCTTCTCTCACTAGCCTGCTTGTCATCTAATTACTTGTCCGAACCTCAGTTAAGTGCCAATTCTCTGACACATGCATTTACATAAGTTAAACAATAATCTTCTAATTGAATGTATTATAAATGCAAAATTACCTTGCTGTTTTTGGTTTTATCATCAACACCCTTGGTCTAAATATAAACTATTTTAACTCTTTTCAAATTTTCATGAGAAGAAAAGGAAAAGCTTCTCAGAAATTTTTGATGCCAAGCATTCCTAAACCATTGAAAACTATTATGTTAAGCATCTAGAGCCATTAAAGTGTTAGAACATTAAAGTTTTAGAGTTTCAGAATAAGTTACAAAAGTTATGAGGCCCTTACCATATTCACTTAAATATCATATTCTTAATGAGGCCCACCTTTCCCATTCTAGCTAAAAGTATAAGCTCTTCCCTTTTTTCTCTTTCTCCTTGTCCTATTTTTATAGTTAACACAAACTTTTTACCTCCTAACAAGCTTGACTAAAATATTTATTACTTTTTTATTTTAATTTTCCTTGTATCACAAAAGTTAGTGGTTTAACCCAACAACAACTCTTTTTTATTTTTTATGATTTCTAGGAGTTGACAAGGGAATTGTTCTGCTCTATGTGGCATTGGCGGGAGCTACAGTCATACAGAAGTTCAGCTGGCTTACATATGTAAGCTGACTCCTTTGCAAAGTGATCAGCCAGGAACTCAGCTGAGGTTTTCCATTAGAGTCTCAAGAGCCTTCCACCTGGATCTCTACTCGTGGTTATGATTTTCCTCCTTTGCAGATAATCAGTCTTATAGCCCCATCTCTGAAATTAGACAATCTCACTTCCCTTCATTCTCTTAGTTGAATTTAAAGGGCAGAATATAGTCCTCATCTCTCTGTGGAGGGAATGGCATTGAATTTGCAGTAAAATTTCATGTGCTACACTTACTATAGTTCAATTTTACTAGAATGTAATCTGTAAGAAAGAAAATAATCTTTCCTATTTAATTGACTATTGTCTTGGAATAATAATATTGTATCCGATAACATTACATCCAAGATAGTTAATGAATGTTTGTTGAATTGATTTTTAGAAAATATAAAAAATAAGCCAAATTGGCACAATTATTGATATTATTATGTAATTCACAGTCATCATGATGTCTCAGTCTCACATATAATTACCAAGTAAGGTTACAATATATGCAAAATTATACATAGACAAGAAAATCCACTAATGTAGAATTTGAGATATTTCAGACAATCACAAACTATATTGAAGTTTTATCTTTGCATTTCCAATTAAAATAGATATGCTAAACAACTTAATTGGGTAAACAAGACTGGACACAAATTAAATACTCCCTGAGACAATAAAAAGACTTTAAGAAATCATTCTTTAACATACAAGTGTAAAATAAAACTGACTGTATTTTTCTTTAAACAAGTATATAAAAATTCAGAAAAGTTTTTAAAATTTATGTATTTGAACATTCAAATAAATCAAAAGTAACTACTATTTTTTATATTTATAAATTGTTTTACACCCTTCTTTACAATATTTATATCAGAAATAATGAGAAAGTTCCTTGGTTTGTGCAGGTAAGAAAGTCATCTTCTATAATAGCGTAATACCAAACTTTTGAGGTGTGTGTTAGTAAATAGCTCAGGGATTAAATAAACATTTGCCATTCATCATCCTAAGAAATAGGGTCATTGATTTATAAATGTATGCATGAAGCAGAGCCTCAAAAGTCATGGCTGAGTAATTTAAAAAGGTGTTTATTCTCTTTATTGACTACCATATGCCGTATATACACAATTCTTATGAGGGCATATTTCAGTTTTCAAGAGATATAAACAAAGAGGAATTGTGAAGTATAATTGATCATTATATGTGTTGTTACTACTGCTTACATAAAGTTCTCCCAAGAAATTATTAATATTGAAAATGTATATATAAAAGCAAAAATAACAATTGCAACTTTTAATGTTTCACTCTTACAAAAACATTATTACTAAACACATAACAAACTGTTCAAAATCACAAATAAAAGCAATAGGCAAAAAGGAGAAATTGGAAAACTCTTAAAAGTATTAAATTGTCCTTAAATTTTTGTATTCTTTCTGTTAATGATCACATTGTTCCAAAGCATCGGTCCCACTATACTAAAAATACAACTTATACTATTTATGAGTTCATATATTTTATAAGTATTATCCATATTTATTACTATTAAATTTCTTAGAATTTAAAAAAAATAATTCTCAGTTACCTTTATGAAAACCCTATTGCTTCATTATTTCCATATTTTAATGAATTCATTAAGAGTTGGACAAATACATATAAAGTCAAAGAGAATTACAAGGCAGCCGAGAAGAAAAACACCCAGTAAAAGATTGGATTGAAGGGATCCTTATGGTTCATAGAAGAAGGAAATCTAACTTGAATATTCAAGAATGAGAAGAATTTAGTTAGATGAAAATTACAAAGTGGCAGGTACCACTGTATATTTGTAGGGATGAATTATCAAGTGGGAGGAGTAGAGAAGAGAGAAGAACCCTGGAAAGATAATCAAGAATAGGCCTGTGAAGACGTTAACAATTTATGCTAAAAGGAGTTTATTTACTTAATACAGAAACCAATAGAAAGCCATTACATGTTTTTAAGCAAGACACAGGAAACTGATGTTATTGGACTTCTATTTTAGATGTTACTTTGTGGTATGGAAAACAGATCAAAGGGTTCATTACTTGTAACTATTGCAACATTCCAGGCAGAGATGATAGCGTCCTACAATATGCCAATAACAACAAAAATTTAGAAATCTATTTTTATTCATTTAAGTTGAAGATCTATTTAAGAAATACAAAATGATTAGAAGTGTAAGACAAATTAATATATTTAATTATGTCTTCTGCATGTGCTGTTTAGAACTTATTAAATTATCCATAAGATATGAGACATAGGACCATAAAATTTCAAGTATCATTTTTCACATGTAAGGACTAATCAAAAATAACTTTTATACTTTTTACCTTTGGCCAATCCTTATTTGAGGTTATAATTAGTGAATTCTTCATAGTTTCCTTAAAGATTAAAAAAAAAATCTAGATATATGATTTTATCACTGGCAAAGAGGAATACTTTCATTTCCTCTTTTCTGATTTGGATGTCCTATATTTCCTTCTCTTAGCAGATTACTCCACTAAGGTGATGATGGGCACATTTGTCTTGCTCCAATTCTTAGGGGAAATGCTTTCAACTTTTCCTCATTCAATAAGATGTTGACTATAAGTTTGTCATACATAACTTTTACTGTTTTGAAGTACATTCCTTCTATGCAAAAATGTTCAACAAGATCCTAACCAACAGAATCCAGCAACACATCAAACAAATTATACATCATGACCAAGTGGGCTTTATCCCAGGGTATCAAGGCTACTTCAATATATGTAAATCTAAAAATATAACACAACACATAAACAAATTAAAAAATAAAGACCATAAGATTCTCTCAATTAATGCAGAAAAAGCTTTTGATAATATCCAGCATCCTTTCATGATCAGAACACTTAAGAAAATTGGCATAGAAGGGACATTTCTCAAAATGATAGAGGCTATCTATAGCAAACCTATAGCCAATATCATACTGAATGGAGTTAAATTGAAATCATTTCCACTCAGATCAGGAACCAGGCAAGGTTGCCCATTGTCTCCGCTGCCCTTTAACATTGTAATGGAAATTTTAGTGATCACAATTAGGGAAGAAAAGGCAATCAAGCCTATCCATATAGGATTAGAAGAGATTAAACTTTCACTCTTGGCAGATGACATGAATGTATACCTGGAAAATACCAGAGATTCTACTACAAAAGTCTTAGAAGTGATTAAGGAATACAGCAAGTGTCTCAGGTTACAAAATAAACACTCATAAATTGGTAGCTTTTATATATACCAACAAGAGTCAAGCCGGAAAAATAGTCAAAAACTCTGTTCTGTTTACAGTAGTGCCAAAGAAGACGAAATATCTGGAAGTTTACCTAACAAAGGATGTGAAAGACCTTTATAAAGGGAACTATGAAACTCTAAGAAAAGAAATAACTGAAAATGTTAACAAATGGAAAAACATACCATGCTCATGGCTGGGAAGAATTAACATTGTTAAGAACCATCTTCTTGTTTATCCCATATATCTGGATTCAATTTTACTTCTTCATTTCTGATCTTTGTTATTTCTTTTATTCTGCTAACTTTAAGTTTAGTTTGTTCTTCTTTTTCTAGTTCCTTGAAGTGTAATATTAGGTCATTATTCATTTGTGATCTTTCTGTTCTTTTGATGTAGTCATTTTGTGTTATGCACTCTCTTGGAACTGCTTTTGCAGAGACTTTGGTAGCAGTCTTTTTATTAAATTTAAAAAAATATGATTTCAATCTTTATTTTGTTATTGACTAAAGCAGGTTGTTTAATTTCCATGTAACTGTATAGCTTTGGGAGTTGCTTTTTATTTTATTCCACTGTGGTCTGAGGTGGTATGTAAAATGGTTCAATTTTTAAAAAAATTCTGAGGCTTGTTTTTGTTCCAACATATGACCTGACTTGGAAATGTTCCATATGCTAATGAGAAGGGTATACTTAAGTTTTGGTGTAGAATATTCTATAAATGTCTATCATGTTCATTTGTTCTAGAATCCTTTTTAGGTTCGATATTTCTTTGTTCATTTTCTGCGTTTCTGATCTTTTTTTAGCTCTGTAAGTGGGGTTTTGATGTCCTTGGCTATTATCATGCTACTTTTTGTTTCTGTCCTTATATCTAGTAATATTTCCTTTAGGAATTGGGAACTCCTGTGTTAGATATATGTATATTTAAAATTTTTGTATCTTCTTTTTGAATCAAACTCTTTATCATTATGTAATGAAGGTCTTTGTTCAATCTTTTCTTTTGTCTTCAACTCTATTTTATCAATATAAGAATAGCTATTTCTAGTCACTTTGGGTTTTGATTTACATGGAGTATTTTTTCACCCCTTTACCTTGAGTTTATGATAAAAGTTTATTAACCAAATTAGTATCTTGGAGATAGCATATATTTGAGTTGTATTTTTTATTTCATTCTACCAATCTGTATCTTTTAAGTGGGGTATTTATACCATTTATATTCAACGTTAATACTGACTTGTCAGATACTGTATTGGTCATCATGTTGATTGCTATTTGCTTTGTTTTTTCCCAGAGTTACTGTTTTATAAATGCTATAAGTTGTTATTTTTGATTATTTTTATAATGAGTGTACTGATTTTTCTGTTTGATGTATATAGCACTTTTAAAGTTTTCTTATAGGGCAAGTATAATGGTGGCTGAAGAATCCTTGAAAAGATTTCTAATATTGATAAATAAATTCAATAAAATACTCAGGTTACAAATGGAATGTACACAAATCTGTAGCATTTTTGTACACCAATAACAGTCAAGCCTAGAATCGAATCAAGAATTCAGCATCATTTATGATAGCTTCAAAGAAAATAAAATATCCAGGGATATTCTCTATAGCAAAATACCTTTATTGGGAGAACTATAGGATGGTGAAATATCTTTATTGGGAGAACTACAAAAACCTGATGAAATAAATCATATATGACATAAGTAAATGGAAAATATTCCATGTACATTAATTGGACAAGTAAATATTTTTTAAAGTGTCCATACTGTTTTAAGTGATTTATATATTCAATACAATTCCCATGAAAATACCAATATTATTTTCCACAGAACTAGAAAAAAATCATAATTTTTATATGGGATCTATAAGACCCCTAATAAAAAAAGTAATCCTATGCAAAAACAATAATTCTGGAAGAATCATATTATTGGACTTCAAATTAATACTACAAGACTATAGTAACCAAAACATCATAGTACTGGTATAAATCTAGACACATAGACCAAAGGAAAAAAATAGAGAAAACAGAAATGAAATCAGACAGCTGTAACCAACAGATTTTTGACAAAGTACACAGAATATATATATACTGGAGAAATGGTGCCCTAATCAGTAAGTGATGCTGGGAAAATTGGAAAATCACATGCAGAAGAATGAACCTATCTCTTACAATAACACAAATTATTTCAAGCTAGATTAAAGACTTAAATGTAAGACCTGAAACCATAAAAAATCTAGAAAAAAAACTAAGAAAAACTCTTCAGGATCTTGGCCTAAGCAAAGAATTTATGACTCACATCCAAAAGCAAATACAGCAACAACAAAAATAAGTGAATAAGAATTAATCAACCAAAAATTATCTATGCATCAAGAAAATACTGACAGACTAAATGGATGATGAGATAAAATATTCACAAACTGTATAATGGACTAAGGACTGATGTCTAGAATGAAGAACCCAAACAAATTAGCAAGAAAAAACAAGTAACCCCATCAAAACATGAATAAAACAAACGAACAAACATTTTTCAAAAGAAGATAAACAAATGGCCAACAAGAATATGAAAAATATTTGACATCATTAATCATCACTAAATACAAATTAATACCTTAATGAGATACCACTTTATCTCTGTCAGGATGATCATTATTAAGAAGTAAATAAATAAGTAAGTTGTTGGGGACATATGTGATGAAAAGGGAATGCTTATACATTGTTAATGGGAATGTAAATTAGTACAACTGCCATGGAAAACAGTATGGAGAGTTTATGAAGAACTAAAAGTAGACCGATTATTCAATACAGTAATCCCTCTACTGAGTATCTTTCCAAAGCAAAAAGAAGTGTCATTTTATCAAAAAGACAGCTGCATAGGAATGTTCATCACAGAACTTCACAATTGCAAAGATATGGAATCACCTTAAGTGCCCTTCAGTTCGTACGTGGGTAATGAAAACGTGTATATACATAAATAAAGTATCTCAGAAATTGAAAATGAAATAGCACATGTTCTCACCTACAAATGGGAGCTAAATGATGGGTACATATGATCATAAACTGTTGTAATGGATATTGAAAACTAAGAAGAGTGAGTAAAGAGGGTGGTATAAAAAATTATCTATCAGGTACAATGTACACTATTCTGGCGGTAGCTGCACTAGAAGCCCTGACTTGGGTATAATACAATTCATCCATGTAACCAAAACTTTTGTTCCCTCCTTAAGCTATTGAAATAAATCAATACATACATGCATATGTATATAAAATATTTTTTAAAAATGTAGCTGTTGGCTCGGCGCCTATAGCTCAACCGGCTAAGGTGCCAGCCACGTACACCTAAGGTGGCGGGTTTGAATCTCCAGCCCGGACACGCCAAACAACAATGACGGCTGCAACCAAAAAATAGCCAGGCGTTGTGGCGGGCGCCTGTGGTCCCAGCTACTTGGGAGGCGGAGGCAAGAGACTCGCTGGAGCCCAGGAGCTGGAGGTTGCTGTGAGCTGTAATGCCACGGCACTCTACCCAGGGGGACAGCTTGAGGCTCTGTCTCAA
>CAUYTI010152071.1:0-11401 GCA_963575145.1 Galago senegalensis | reverse complement strand
AGGACCCTACCCTGCAGGATCCTACTTTCACTCCATCTGGGTACCTGGCTTCTGAGGGGACACTGTGTCTCCTGAGGGGACACTGTGTCTCCTTCTTGTCTTTGACATCAGCACAGAACACAATAGATTCAGTTTAGTAAATAAACTATATTTTTTTCTACCCCATGAAGTTCTCATTGTAACTATTTCCTCATTTAAAAAGGCTTCTGGGCTCGGCACCTATGGCTCAAGCAGCTAAGGTGCCAGCCACATGGAGCTGGCAGGTTCAAATCCGGCCTGGGGCCCTCCAGGCAACAATGACAACTACAACCAAAAAATAGCCGGGCACTGTGGCAGACACCTGTAATCCCAGCTACTTGGGAGGCTGAGGCAAGAGAATTGCTTGAGCCCAAAGAGTTGGAGGTTACTGTGAGCTGTGATACCATGGTACTCTACCCAGGGAGACAGCTTGAGACTCTGTCTCCAAAAAAAAAAAAGAATATTGCATGAGACTGAGCATAGTGGTTCACACCTGTAATCCTAGTATTCTGGGAGGCTGGGTGGGGGGACTACTTGAGCTCAGGAGTTTGAGACCAGCCTAAGTAAGAGCCACGACCCCATTTCTACGAAAAATAGGAAAGCTAGCTAGGCACTGTGGTGGATGCCTGTAGTCCCAGCTACTCAAGGGGCTGAGGCAAGAGGATTGCTTGAGCCCAGGAGTTCAAGGTTGCTGTGAGTTATGATGAAGCCAAGGTGAGAGAGTGAAAGTCTTAAAAAAAAAAAAAGCCCCATGAAAGGTACATAAATTAGAGCCCAAGGAAGGAAAGAGATAGTTAACTGGGTGGTATTTCATTCTTCTGTTCACATTTTCTACCTAAAAAAATGAAAAAAAATCAGAATAGACTCATGGGAAGCCAAAAGGCCCTGATAGCTCAGTAGCCTGTGGGGTGGAGGAGATAGCTCCAGAGTGGCACTGGCCACTTCTAGAGAGGGACAGACCACTGACTTCAGGACTAGGGCCAGATGATGCTGTCATGGTCACAGCCACCACTTTCTAATTTCCCATCATCTTCTTAGAATAATGTGTGACAGAGAAAGGTCCTAACTGGCTATCATAAAGTAGATCCCATTTTCACGTCTAAAGCCTAGATTATAGGAGTGTTTTGCCTCTAAGGTGGGGAACAACCAAATGGGGTAGTCTAGGAGGTGCCTCAGGTCTCCCCTAGGGGCCTGGACCTCCTGACCTTCCTCAGCCGGCTTGGAGAAGTGATCTCAAGAAGGGCCACAAAGAAGAGCAGCCCAGGAGGCCAGAGCACCAGACCCAAGAGTTACCCAGTCCTCACCACCCTCCTAGGGACACTGTAAGTTGTGAGGGGCCCGTGTGTAATTTCCAGTCCCTCTTAACATCTGCAAGCACTGTTTATACTCCTCGTCTGCCACAAGCCCAGCCAGTCAGAGAGCTGGATTTCTGTCTTTGGGACACCTGTGCAAACTTTGCCTCTCCCTCTGGAAGGCTGTGCCAGAGAATTTGCTCTTTGTTCTCCATCTCCAGCCTCCTAGGCAGGAGCACGGAAGTCCATCCCAGAGACTCATCTTACAGAGATGCTGGGAGAGCGAATCTAGCAAATGCCCCAGGACTGTTCGCTGCTTCTTCCCTGGAGGCACTGACCACAGGCAGCAAGCACAAGGAGTGCTTGTTCAGAAATGAGAAGCAGCCACGAAGCTGCCACAAGAAGGAAGGGGGAAGCTAACCAGAGCTGGGCTTTCCAACAAGGCAGGAGCTCACAGCTTTCCACTTTTCACCAAACAAACAGAACAAAGCAAATAGAAACACCGAAAACACCACCACAAAGGCCCTGGCTGTCCTCCAGAGTCCAATTAATTACCACTTGGCTTAGGTGCCAGGGGAACACTCAGGGCTGAATGCTCAGGTGATGTCACGCCCCCACCCCACAGTCCTGCCCTTTGAGCCAGCACCTTCACCTAACTGGGCGGCCAGCTCATCCAACTCCAGTCTCAGCTCCACCACCGCACACAGAATAGGGAGTGGCTTCCTGAGGAGTCAGGGAGGACGTGACAGCAAACCAGCTCCTCCTGCTGTTTTAGGCCAGGGTAAAACTGCACAGTCAGTAAGTTTGGCTTGGGGACTACACCCTTTCTCTCCTTTCTGGCTTCTCTTTACTTCACTCACACGACACCCCTTCCACTGCCTGCCATGGAAACAAGCCATTTACAATTTAGTGTGATTCTACCTCCAGTTGAGATAAAAGCCCTCATGTGCTCTTGATAGCATATTTCCAACAGCTAAGTGTTAGAGGTGAAGGTCATTTCCACAGTGATCCTCCCCTCCTCTCTAAGGGCTGTGCTAGGGACTTAAAGATCACTTTGCTCTGGAGTGGGTTTTTAAGTTCCAAATAATCCTATTTGTCAAAGAACACTCAACTCATTTGGAAGAGGGTAACAAAGAAATGAAATAACAAACAGCACAGTGTATCTTAGGGGAGGATTAATGCCATTTGTAGGCAGTACAATTATGAGGGCAGGCAAGGTTGCTCAGTCTATAATCCTAGCATTTTGGGAGGCTGAGGCAGGAGATTGCTTGGGGTCAGGAGTTTGAGACCAGCCTGAGCAAGGGCAAGACCCATCACTACCAAATCTAAAAAATATTAGCTGGGAGTGGGCAGTGCCTGTGGCTCAGTGGGTGGGGCGCTGGTCCCATATACCGAAGGTGGCAGGTTCAAACCTGGCCCCGGCCAAACTGCAGCAAAAAAATGGCTGGGCGTTGTGGCGGGCACCTGTAGTCCCAGCTATTCTGGAGGCTGAGGCAAAAGAATCACCTAAGCCCAGGAGCTGGAGCTGTGTGACATCACAGCACTCTGCCTAGGGCGATAGAGTGAGACTGTCTCTCCAAAAAAAAAAAATTAGCTGGGAGTGTTGGTGTGCACCTGTAGCGAGGTTGAGGCAGGGGGCTCACTTGAGCCCAGGAGTTTATGGTTGCAGTGGGCTATGATCATGCCACTGTCCTCTAGCCAGGGCAACAGAGTGAGACTATGTCTCAAAGAAAATTAAAAAACAAAAATAATAACATAATTATGATAGTCCTGATGTGCCATGAGAAAGCCACAAGTTAAAGGCAGCAAACAACTTACTGGAGCACCAAAATTACTTTATGGAAATTTTAAATTTCAAAAAAATTTAACAAGAATTCATTACAAAGTAGAATGAAAAATTCACAAGGATTCATCTTTTTTTCCAAGGGAAAACAAGAGATTTGAAAGAAACCTCATTCCCGGAAGTGGAGTGGACGGGAACTTGGGGTGACATTCTTCCATCTACTGAGTAGAAACGTGAGGAGCAACTAACAAAATATTGCTGGCAAAACCTGGGTATTTTATGTTTCCTTTTATTTATTTTTAAGAAGCCCCATTGTCCTACACACACTACATATTCTGCATTTAAACTAATTGAAACGGCAATTTTACCTTTTTTGTTACTTTCGTTCTTCAGAAAGAATTAATGTTCCTGAATATGAAATTAAAGAAGAAATCCTATGGGATGGGATACCGGCGGCTGGAGGAGGTGGAGTCTGCCATGCTGGAGGTGGTGTGCATATGGAGCCCTGGTATAGACAGTTTCCTCAGCTGGCCAGGTACCAGGTGGTCCTGGGTGAGATCTTCAGTGCAACCACGTGGTTCTGGATTCTCTGGTGCTTTTGGCATGACTCAGATGCTGTGTTGGGTCTCTTTCTGTATCCAGATCCTTCCCGTGGACAGATGAAGAATTAGGTATCCTTCCTGATGATGAAGACTAAAGACTCCGAAGAGCCAGGTGAGAATTTCAAGATACTACAGACTTCGGCTTGTACATTAAACTTGCAAATTAAAGTGATTTGGTCAAGAATGAGGAAAAAAAAAAGAAATCCTAGCGCTCTGGGAGGCTGAGGCGGGTGGATTGCTAAACTCACAGGTTGGAGACTAGCCTGAGCAAGGGCGAGATCCCATCTGTAAAAATAGCCTGGGTGTTGTGGTGGGTGCCTGTAGTCCCAGCTACTCAGGAGACTGAGGCAATAGAATTGCTTGAGCCCAAGAATTTGAGGTTGCCATGAGCTATGATGCCACAGCATTCTACCAAAGGGCTACAAAGTGAGACTGTCTCACACACACACACAAAAAAGATTGGCGTAGACAGAAGGAACGGCTTGCCTATTCCTTTGTATTTTCTTTCTATCCTACAAATCACACATAGAGAAAAGTAAAAATTGGTGAAATTAATGTTAACATGTTATTTGGCCCCAAATACTGCCATCTCAACATGATTCAACATTTTAAAATTATACATTTCTTTTATACTGTCTTCAAAATTCAGTGTGTATGTTACACTTACAATCCAGACTAGACACACTACAAGTGCTTAGGCGTCACATGTGGCTACTGGCTCCCATTCTAGCAGCTCTAGCACTATCAGAGACTTTTATCTGTTCAATATAACCATTTTATAGTGAAGCCCTGAAAGATGAAATGAGTCTTAGCAAGTTAACAGCATTGTCAAACTTGCAGTCTAAGGCTACTTTCAAGTCTATTTTTGTTCTTCTTCTTTTAATAAAGTATTTGTAATTTTTTTGGTCATTTTATTAATTAACCATTAGGGTCTTCCAGTGGGGGAGAGAGATTGAACTCCACTCCCTGTGTATTATTTTAAAGCAAAATAACTCCTGATTAGATATAGATAACTACAACCTCTGGAAAACGTTGAGGAGTTAGTTCTCCCAAATCCTTAATAAGGATTAATTTAAAAATCAGCTATCAAACATGAGCCCATCAGGATCAGTCAATGTGATCCTTCTCTAAGTGGAATGCGTGTCCCATGCAGTCTACAGTTCTGGCGCTCGGCAGCCTATCCGCCTTACTCAAAGTACAGTTAATAATCAGAACTCAAGAGCACACCTCCCTCTAGAGGAGGAAAAATCATTGCAAGGACAGTGAACAGAATTCCTACCGCAAAATTATAACAGCAGAGTTAAAAGTTGCCTTATATGTGATTCAATTACAAAGCAAACCTCACTTATGGCACTTTAAATACATTTATTTTTAGTAAAAAATGCTTTTTAAAGAGACATAATAATTCCAATCTTGCCCCTGATGTTTGAAGAGTCTTTTTCTAAGTCATTGCTCTTCATAGACTTTTTTTTTTTTTTGGAGAGAGTCTCACTTTGTTGCCCTTGGTAGAGCACTGTGGCATCATAGCTCACAGCAACCTCAAACTCTCAGGCTCAAGTGATTCTCTTGTCTCAGCCTCCCAACTAGCTCGGACTACAGGTGCCCACCACAATGCCTGGCTATTTCTAGAGATGAGGTATTGCTCTGGCTCAGGTTGGTCTTGAACCTGTGAACTTGGGCAATCTACCTGCCTTGGCCTCCCAGAGGGGTAGGATTACAGGCGTGAACCACTGTTGAACCACTGTGCCTGGCCTAATAGACTTTCTAAAATAACAGAATTTTAAAAAAAAATTGTATGGTCATCTAAACCAAATTGGATGAGATAGTCCAATTTCCTCAATTCACACTTGATAATTTCTCCCAAAGGAAAATGCCTTGCTCAGTTCCACATCAGGTTACTAGCAACAGCTGAGATGGAATCTTGGGTTAAAGTCAGTGACTCCATCTCCCTTGAGCTAGTCTTCATAATGTTTACTTGTGGAGGCAGCAGGAGACAGCCCCCAACATTGCTGTCAATACTGCTATAATTTAAAACAAAACCCTGAGATTGGGCAAGACTACCTACTGACAATCACACTAATCCCCCAGGGCTGGGGTACTATGACACTTCATGCTGTGTTGAAGGAAAGGATCATGATGGTGTGTCACTTTGGGAATTTGTTGGCTTCTCAAGCAAGCAGATGTCTTGTTTAAATATCTTTAAATTTCCAGCATGAACAAAAAGCAAGACCCCATCTCTACTAAAAATAGAAAAACTTGCTGGTCCTTGTAGCAAGCACCTATGGTCCCAGTTACTTGGGAGGCTGAGGCAAGAGGATTACTTGAGCCCAGGAATTTGAGGTTGCTGTGAGTTATGATGCCACAGCACTCTAACCTGGGGCAACATAGTGAGATATATATATCTTCAAATTTGAGAAGAAATGGCAACATGCATGACTATAAGCTTCCCAATTTCTCATAATATTGTGATGATTTAGGATTAATTAGGCAATCTGCTTATTCTCAATGGTTTCATATGATCAAGATCAAAACAGCAATATTAGTCTATCATCTCAGTCTAGTTTAAAATGTGGTCCATGTCAAGGTTTGATGACAAAACAGGCTCTGTGGCAGGGTGCAGCACTCCAGCCCACAGACCTGACTCAGGCTATCCTCTGAAACCAGGCACCCTGGGTCACACGGGGCAGGATGAGTGGTACCAGTCTACTCACATCAACTCATTTCATTTTTATGAATGTAAACAGCATGCCCAATGTACCTAATAGTCCCATCTTTGTTTAGAAGACACAACATACTATTCATTTAATTATTTACTGAGCATTTACTGAGCACCATTCTAGATGTTGGGACACAAAATGAAATAGGACAAAAATCCCTGCCCCCTTGTGGAGCTTACATTCTAGGGAGAAGGGGAAGGTGAGGGAGACACACAACACATGCAAGTGAATTCCACGTGTGAGTTACTAAGTTTGCTAGAAGAGCCGGAGAATAATAATGCCGAGGAAGGGATTGCGAGGCATGCAGGGCCCTCTAAAAGAGGGGTCAGAACAGGTCTCATGGAGAAGGTGACATTGTTTTAAAACAAGGATCAGATTTGGCAAAACTAAAAATTCTTTTTTTTTTTTTTTTTGAGACAGAGCCTCAAGCTGTCCCCCTGGGTAGAGTGCAGTGGCATTACAGCTCACAGCAACCTCCAACTCCTGGGCTCTAGCGAGTCTCCTGCCTCAGCCTCCCAAGTAGCTGGGACCACAGGCGCCCGCCACAACGCCCGGCTATTTTTTGGTTGCAGCCGTTATTGTTGTTTGGCGGGCCTGGGCTGGGGATTCGAACCCGCCACCTTAGGTGTACGTGGCTGGCGCCTTAGCCAGTTGAGCTATAGGTGCTGAGCCACAAAACTAAAAATTCTATCAGCATTTGTTCTATATACAGAATCTCGGAATTCTCTGACTGCACTCACTGGTAGAATGTGGATCTCAGAGCTAAAAGGGCATAACAACACCTAGCTGGGCCAATACCAGCAGGCATTATAATTCTGCCTCGGTCTACCTTTCTAGAACACACAGCTAATTAAGGCTGATTCTGAGGCAAAGAAAGTTACTTACAAGTAATCAAATAATAAATATACAGATTCTTCTATAATATACACAGCATTACTATGTGACAGGCCATTGTAAGTGCTCAATATACTTTAACTCATTTTTTAGAAAAAATACTTTACTATAGAAATTATTTGTTATATACAAAACTAGTAAGAATAGCATAATGAATTCCCTTATACCCAACGCCCAGCTTTAGCAATTATTAACATTATGTTAATTGTGTATTATTTCATCCACTACCACTTTTCTTTAAAGACAGGGATGGAGTATTTTAAAGCAACCTCAGACATGCTATTCAGACTTCAGTAGATACTCTGAGGGGACACAATGTTTTAAACTATAACGACAATATCACTATCATAGCCAATAAAAGGAATGATTCCTTTTTTATCATCTAATACCTATACCATTTGAAATTTTCCTTATTTGTATAAAAATAAAAACCCCAATTGTTTTACAATTGACATATGGGTCCCAAAACTCTTGTGCTTTTTATAATAGTTTTCTTTCCTTTTTTTTCCTATGGAATCTTCCCTATTCCAGATTGAGTTGATTGTATCCTCTTAGTATCATTTTTCCTGTTATTTTTTTTATTTTTTGAAACAGAATTTCAAGCTGTTGCCCTGAATAGAGTACCATGGCATCACAGCTCACAGCAACCTCCAATTCTTAGGCTTAAGTGATTCTCTTGCCTCAGCCTCCCAAGTAGCTGGGACTACAGGCACCCACCACAATGCCCAGCTATTTTTGGTGTTGTTGTTGCAGTTGTTGTTTTTAGCTGGCCGTGGCCAGGTTGGAACCTGCCAGCCTCGGTATATGCGGTCGGTGCCCTGATACTCAATGGGCGCCACCCATTTTTCCTATTTCTTTCTTTCCTTTTTTTTTTTTAGACAGAGTCTCACTCTGTCACCCTTGGTAGAATGCTGTGACATCACGGCTCACAGCAACTTCAAATGCTTGGGCTTAAGCAATTCTCTTGCCTCAGCCTCCCAAATAGCTGGGACTTCAGGTGTCCACAACACCTGGATATTTCTTTCTTTTTTAAGTTGTTTGGCAGGCCCCGGGCTGGATTCGAACCCACCAACCCTGGTGTATGTGGCTGGCATCCTAGCCACTTGAGCTACAAGGTGCCAAGCCTATTTTTCCTGTTTCTGTGTTCCTCTTCCCTACCAACTGCTGGTTACCTCTAGAGGCCATATTGATTCAGGTTCAATATTTTGGGGGTAGGTGAGATATTTTTGCCTACTTAATGTATCCGAGAACTTGATGCATGCATCTAGCTCCACAATGGGGCTCATACCTGAGGTCAAATAAAACCTAGACCTCTCGGGTGGCGCTGTGGCTCAGTAGGTAGGGTGCCAGCCCCATATACTGAGGGTGGTGGGTTCAAACCTGACCCCGGCCAAACTGCAACAAAAATAGTCAGCTGTTGTGGCGGGCACCTATTGCCCTAGCTACCTGGGAGGCTGAAGGAAGAAAATCACGTAAGCCCAAGAGTTGGAGCACAACACTCTACTGAGGGTGCCTGAATGAGACTCTGTCTCAAAAATAACATAAAATAAAATAAAATGAAATAAATAACTAGACCTCTCTTCCTACTTTCTAACTCCTGAAACACTCCCTCTGAAACACATGGTCAGATATCAGCAAAAACTCCTTTATCCCCAACTTCCTCTTCTGAGGGTTCTCTTTCCTCACTCCACCTAAACTCTGACTCTCCTCTTCTGCCCTATGTCATCAGCAGACACTTCCCCTCCACTGCCTGTCCCCAGCCCACTTCCTCTCACTCCCTGAAGACCTTAAGCTTCTCTGTCACTGACATTCAAACCCTGCCTGCCAGAACCCAGCTAATCCTTCCACAGCCCAGCCTGAGCCCTTGCCCTCTAGCCTCAATACCGTTACCCTACTGCAGCCTCTCACACCTATGGCTGCGCCCTGACACCCCCAGCAAGGGCAGCCCTCTATACTGTAACTGAAGGTTACAAACATCCCATTCTCTGACCACCTGTTCACCAGCTTAGCAGTCTAATATCCTGACTCCAAGAAGGTTTTGGTCCCAAAGGACCTACCGCCATTTTTCATTACCAAATTATATACTCCATGATAGTTATATACTGTACAGAGTTTGTAAAGATTAAAAGTTCACCAAAAGGTGATAAAAGTTGATCAGCTTTTAAACAAAACCACAAGCAGAATGAATACAAGATAACAGAAAACCTACCTCAGAGATCTGGAGATAGCTTTGCCCATACACCAGAAAAACCCTTCCCATTCAAATGAAAGAAAAAAGATTTTGCAACAGTGAGGCTGCTCTAGCTGCTCAGGGCCACCTCCTCATGATCCTGATAGACAGCCACTGAGGCAGAAGGATGTGTGGAGTGATGCAGAATGGAAGGAATGCTGGAAGTGAAGTCAAGAATTCCACAAATGCAATCGAGATTCTCTAAATTCAAGTCCAGAAGCTTCCACACTATTAGCTGACACTAAGATCTCTGGAGAGCATAGATGCAAGACGATAATCTTTTCCTTAAAAGACTTGCTTAAAATGATTTAATACCCAACATTATGGTTTCCCCTGTAACATCTATAAAAGCCTTTATGTCCAAGGCATCACAAACCCCAAGGACATGAAAGTTAAAAAAACTCCAAGGTGTAGGGAGTGTGATAACCAAACTAATTCAAGGGGCAGAATGAGGAGAGCTCTTGTCTATGACCCCACGGGTTGGAAACCTTATCATTCAATTTGGTCACGAAGTTCTTCAAGGGAACAATACTTGAGGAGACTCTACTCATGCTGTGGGTTAACTCTTCAGTCATTAAAAGGTGAACCCCAGAAATCAAAGGAAAGTTCTGAATGTTCAAGGTCTTTTTTATTGTGCATAGACAACTAAAAATTTAAAAACTTGTCAAATTTTTGAAATGAATTTTTTTTTAGAGATACCATCCAGAGATCAATATTTGAGATGTCCTTAAATTTGTTACCAGTGTCTAGAACAGTGGTTCTCAACCTTCCTAATGCCGTGATGTATTTTCATTGTTACAAAGGGGTCGCAACCCACAGGTTGAGAACTGCTGGTCTAGAAGAATCTTTTATCTCTTCAATTTCTAAGCCAAAAGGTTAATGAAATCACAGCCACAAAAATAGGATGGGCCCACAGCCAAGAAACCCCCATCAGCAAGTGCTACTCATGAAATTGACCAGACCACTTGCGAAAAGATCTTCTCACGCTCTTTATCAAACCATAAAGTTTTTTAACATCTTGAGTCCATCTTTGACACGTTATAGATGAAAACTGAAGAAAACCTGATGTCAGCCAAGAACGGCGGATTCATCTTATCGACCACACAGAGACCTGGGTGAACCGCTGCCACCACTATTTCTTCACCTAACACCACGCTCATGAGGTGACGCTTCGGGCTGAACAAAGTTCTATCCCTAAACTACTGTCAAAGGGAGAGTAAGAACAGCAGCAGCATAGGAAGAGCTGTCCTTCTGTACTGATAAAAGAATTTATCAAGATTTCTCACAGAAAATTATATCTGCATTATTTTAAGAGATAAGAAAAATCCATAAAATATGATAGAAAACCAGATCTATCTATAATTAACAAAATAACATCCTTAGCTTTGGGCCGAGAGACCTAAACTTCACCTTTCCAAAAGGAAAGTAACTGTACAACTGATGACCCATTACACCCGAGCATGTCAAGCATCAAACTTCAACGGCAATCAAAGTCAGCAAGGAGCCCTGGAAGTAGTTTTCCTAAGTTCAGGCTTACAGATGAGAAAGACAGAAACAAGGAAAATATCCACTTTCAGACCAGTCTGCCAAGAATACCACTAATGGTTACTACTCAGCCACAGCCTTATGGCTCAGAATCCAAACAGGGAAATAGCCACATCAGCAAACGAGGAATGAAAAAACATTTCTCAGATCAGAATCCCCCTGTAGTACATTTTCATGTTTTTTCTTTTTTTTTTTTTTTTTTTTTGAGACAGAGCCTCAAGCTGTCCCCCTGGGTAGAGTGCTGTGGCATTACAGCTCACAGCAACCTCCAACTCCTGGGCTCAAGCGAGTCTCTTGCCTCCGCCTCCCAAGTAGCTGGG
>CAUYTI010152069.1:0-29545 GCA_963575145.1 Galago senegalensis | reverse complement strand
GCAACCTCCAACTTCCTGGGCTCAAGCGAGTCTCTTGCCTCTGCCTCCCAAGTAGCTGGGACCACAGGCGCCCGCCACAATGCCTGGCTATTTTTTGGTTGCAGCCATCATTGTTGTTTGGCGGGTCCGGGCTGGGGATTCAAACCCGCCACCTTAGGTGTACGTGGCTGGCGCCTTAGCCGGTTGAGCTATAGGCGCCGAGCCAACAAAAACATTTTATAAATAACATAGTATAATATAAGGTATGTTTTGATGATATGCAACACTGAGAATAAAATATTTTCAAGATAAAAAGGTAGGTATCGAAACAATAAAGGTATAAATGTAAATACATATAAATGGACATTAGGCAAGTTAATCAAAATAATGTACCTTTGGTTGGTAGCCTTAAATGATGTATTTGCTTTAAACTTCTTTGTGCATTTTTGTACTTTCTAAATTTCCTGTGATAAAAAAGTATATAACATATTTGTTTCAAAATCAATTTTCTCACTAACTTTATGGCCACCCTGTAATCAAATCAATGTATTTATACTATTTACATAAAAGAAAACCTGTGCATGTGAATTAAGTTGTTCAAGTTCATAGTGTTCATTATGATTTTTCCTGTTCTTTCTGTGTCTGAAACACTTTTTCTTTAATTTATAGTCACTGACAATTGATTTAAATAATATTGATTTCAAAATATCAGTATTATGCAATTGCATTAATTGCTAATTTAAAATAAATATATTATTTTAAAAAGTATAGTGTTTGATAAGTTCCTTAAATCTATTTTCAAAACATAAAAATAGTTTGATTTTGTGAAATATACCTTTTTTCCCCCTTTCTCTCTTTTTTTTGCAGTTTATTTTTGGGGGAGGCTGGGTTTGAACCCACCACCTCCGGCATATGGGGCCAGCACCTACTCCTTTGAGCCACAGGTGCTGCCCTGAAATATACCTTTTTGTTTATATTTGTAAGTTTGGTTCAGTATGAAGGACCTCTGGTAAACAAATGCAATCTACTTATGATTCAAGCAAATTAAATGTTTATTTGCTTTACCAAAAGAGGATTCACATTTGTATTATCAAAGGTATATAAATGTAATAAAAATTATTTTTCCATAAAGCGACTATCAGATCAATTCTAAGATCTGGTTCAGTATAACTACATATGACTGACCAGAGTGTACCCATTTTAGAATGCATGAATGGTGCCCTATGGAGTTGTGTACATACTCTGTGATTCTGATTCCTTCTAAAATTGTTGATTCTTTAATAAAAGACACAATCTAACTTGGTGACTACCATTGACTGAATTGTAGCCTTATCCCCTAGTTCATATGATAAAATCCCTAACCCCTAGTATATCAGGTTGGGACTGTATTTGGAGTGAGGATGTGTAAGGAAGAAATTAATGTTAAATGTCATCATTAGTGGTGGCCTGAATCCAATAAGGCTGGTGTTTTTGAAAGAAAAGATTAAGACAGAGACATGCCCAGAGATTATGTGAATAAGGAGGGAGGAGATGGCCATTGACGCATCAAGGAGAGAGGCTTCCTAAGAAGTCAGCTCTGCTGATACCTTGATCCACCTTCTAGTCTCCAGATTGGGAGAAAATAAATTTCCCAGGCTCAAGCGAGCCAGTGTGTGGCACTTTGTTATGGCAGCTCCGGAAAACTAAGTGAGGATATTGTGTTTCTATATTCTCATACTGGTACCTACTAAGGTGCTAGAGATTAGAAAAAAATTTTAAAGTGAAAGTCCCTGCACAGTAATAATATATCAAGAATATAATAAAATAAAAATGAAATGTTGGCATACAAATGAAAATCATGACAATGTGCAAAGGTTTACTTACAAATCAAGTTAGAAGTCAGTGTAATGTAAAGAACACATCTAGGAAGCGGTGTAACTTGTTACTTTGAGTAATAATCTTTGCTGCTCATTATAGATGAAACTAAAGGCAAATGACTTACGTTTCTGTGTCATGGTTTTCTGGGGACACTGATGAGAACTTACCTTATTTATTATAGAATTAAAAAACAGTTATATGTGCCTATAATACAACAGGATGCCTGTTGTTTAGGTATATGCTTAAAAAGTGTTAGCTATTTTTTTCTCGTCAACTAGCAATTATCAGGTTGTTTGTTTACCAATAAGATTTGACCAAAGATACAATGTACATAAAATGCAATTATCACTTTTCCAAAATGTATCCTATCTGCTAATTTTCATCAGAAAGATAAAACATGTCTCTATTATGTTCATCCTCAAAGGCAGCTCATTAGTTTTTTGTTTTGTTTTCTTTGTGCAATGCGAAGCTGATTAGATTCCTTTCATATCTACTTCATGTGATAATTGTTAAAATTCTGCAAATAAGATCTCACCATTACCTTCATAGATCAATTCATCAGGCAAAATTCGCTGAGACTACTGACTACTTTTCAAGGAATTAGTACCTGAGAAAACAGCCGAAGAGACTAATGTTCCCTTAATGGAGGGGAGAAAGGCAATTTAGAAACATTAACATCATAAATCCAAAGGTTATAGTTTTTCCTGATGTCTTAGGCCTGTTTTTTAGGAATCTATTTGCTTAGAAAGTTGGAGATTTTAGAGATGCTTGATTTAAAATATGGTGCTAAACGTATATTTTTTGTTCTTTCCAAGTTTACTTTTATAAAGCTAAAAAAAATTACTTTAGGAAAAACCTAAAGTGCTTGCTTCAGCAGCTCTTATACTAAAATTGCAACGATAGAAAAAACCTAAAGCCTCTTATAGATTACCAACTTACAAGACTAGTTAAAATGATATTCTAAATATAATTTAGGACATTCTTGACAGGTAGACAAAAACATAGGGCACTTAGATCAAATGAAAATAAATATTCAGCAGTTATAAAACTGAAGTTCATTTTTGTAGGAATTTGATGGGACTCTCATGTATCATCAGTTATTGGATGCACTGTTTTGTTTTGTTTGTTTTTAGTAACAGAAGTAATAGAAAGAATATCAGTTATACTACTATAAAAGTTTTATAAGTTAATAGAAGAAGGAGTAATTGAGCTTTGAATTCTGGAGCCAAGAAACCGCTTTTTGAAGGGTTTTGCCTTCCAAGCACATTTAGATAATTTATATAGCTCCAAGATTAGGCTAATGTGGTTTTCTAATTTTTCTTTCGTTGTAAAACTACAAAGAGAGATACTGATGCTGTGTAGTTTTGATAGAGTAAAATAAACCTGGACGTTGTTGACTCTAAGGTCAGTTACCACAACACTTGGTGTTTGCATACAAATGTAGACAAGAACATTTTCTGTACCTGAAAATCTGTGAAAAGAGCAGAAGATACCACGTGGTATTATTTTAACTGTAATTGATGCTGAGATCATAGCAGTATGTCATCAGACTGTCCTTGCATAATCTAATGCCTGAAATTTTACTCTTTCTATCGGGTCTCTTGCTTATTCCTAATAAGATTTCCTAATATGAAATCTATCAAGTGCTTTAATTTTTGAGAGTAAATTTTGTCTTTCTAGATTCAGCTAAGACACCATTTCCTTTAAGGAGTCCTACTTTATGCTTCTAGTCTGGTCAATGACACCTCTTATCTGATCCAAAATTACCCTGTACATGCCGCTGTTGTAACATTTATCATATTCTAATTCGACTTTGCTTATTTGGTTGCTTATTTGTTTTAATTATCTATCTCTACTTCTAGCACTGTGAGGACAATGTCTGCTTACTTTTCTTTTTTATAAATCTTTGTAATTTCAACATCTAGAAGAGTACTCACAAAAGGAGGTATTCAAAAAGTTTCAATTAATAAATGAACCACTGTATACAAACTAGCCCTATTTAGAAAGAAAATTTATTCATTCCAGAGTTCTACTTCTACCAGATGGAAAATATTAAATTTCTAGGAATAAAACCATAGAGGAAAGTAACCTCCTCCTACTTAGCGAATATAAGTGTATATAACACCATAGGGAAGGTCAGAAGGTTCTTGTGTTTTTATGTTTCTATATTGTTTATTTTTCAAATTAATATCAGCATGTATGAAATATCAGGGCAATTTCTGGATTTTGCTATTTGCTATTTTTTTTAATCCTCTTGGGGAGATTATTATACAAAGAATGCAGTGTTAGGACAGAGCTCCCGGCACGCTGCCACACTGAAAACCAGGGGCTTTATCTTTCAGTGGCCCCAGGTGAGCAATTCCTTCATGCTGGGGATACCTCTAGACGCACACCCTGAAAAGCTTAAGAGAACAGCTAAGGATATGACTGAATAGTTCACCAGCTCTTTCCCATGTAAAACTATGTCAATTGTATAGAATTGAAAGTGTTTACTAGAGATAAACATGACTTTTTGTGTGCGAGTCACAGAGTCACAAAAATAGCTAACACAAACCAATGTGGCAGATGCAAACTGCACCCAAAAGCTATTTGGTAACCCTGAGGGGTTCCCACCAGGTAGAAGTCTCTGCATACCAGAATGTAAGGTAGTTACATTTGAAGTGAAAACAAAATATAAGAGGCACAAGGGGCCAACAAAACCTATATGGTAAAATGCATAACCAAACACAGGAATAAACCATTTTACCCCAACTTTGAGTTGACTGTTGTGTAAACGCCACTTTTAAATCCTGAGCGAGCTACCCCAGAATGTTGTTATGAAGGCTAAAGAAAATGACAACTGATTCAACATTATTTTAAAATGCAAATGACTGTCCAAATATAACTTTCTCGTGGTATGATTAATCAGACGCAGTGATGGCTCAGGTTTTTGGTCCTCGGTGAGGGAAAGAGAAGCGTGAAGGAGGTAATGGGAACCAAATGGCAGACTGAACAAAGAAGAAGAAAATTGGGTGCTCTGAGGAAACTGTTGGTCTTGATGTGAGCCCTCTCCTTCTTCTAGTCACGCTTTCTCCCCTGCTTTACTTCTCAGATGACTTTCATAATTTCCCTTTCCCAGGGTTGTAACTCAAACCCTACTCTGGGCTTATACAACCCTCCACCAGCTGACTGGTTTCAGCCTCATTCAAAAACCCTTCCCAGAGAGCTCCTCCTTGACCACCTGCGACAGAAGCCCTTCTTTCCCAATTGTTCCTAATTTTCTATAAGGAAATCTGATAATTGAGTTTTCTTTCCTTCAAGTTTCGGCTACAAATACAAAAACTATAAGTGGAGTTTAACTTGAGTCGCCCCAGTGGAGTGTCAACTCTATAGAGAACATGTCTCTCCAGAAAAATGCATCGTGCCTCTCACATGGTAAATACAGCTTAATGTTTGTTAAATTAGTGAATCAAATAGTTTCTATGTAAATTGCTGTGATTTCAAATTACCCACAAATGTGGATGATACACTTATAAATGGTCTTTGTGTTTCTTGCTAAAATCAAAAATATCAAATAAATTGACTATGGTAAGAAATCTTTGTGTCACTTTTGTCTCTTACGATGCTTTTGCTGTTCCCTGTGTAAAGTGGAAGGAAAGGTGAGTAGGAAAGAAAGGAATATGGGCCGAAACATGAACACTGGAAAATGACTGTGTGTTGGTTCGTGTGCAACATTGGACAAATCATTTAACTCCTAGGGGTGGTGGTTTGTTCAATTGTAAAATGTGGGGGTTGAATTAGGTCATTTTTTAATCATTCCAAATTTAAAACATCCTAGAGTATTAAAACAAGTAAAAATATTAATTTTTAATTGTAGAGAGTATATGTTTGAAAGTGGTATGATATATAATATTACACATTATATTGTGTATAATATGTATTAAAATTTATTATACTATATATTATTACACAATACCTACTATATGTGTTAGATACTGAATATATCATATATTTGATTACATATACATATATATAACTGCATTCATCTGTTTAAGAAAAGGTCTGAAGTACTTCTGCAGGTATCCTGTGTGTTTGGAGTGGTGCTGTAAAATTGCAATAAATAACGTTAAAATAGCTAGTGAAACACTAGAGAAATATATGTCAATAAAAATCACATCATAGAGCACACAAGTGAACATTACAAAAAAATGATGTTTTAAAAGGATAACAGTTGTTTCAAGATGCTCTGTTTCCTTATTCCATTTGGTTCTTTTCTCTTAGTTGGGTTGCCCGTTCCCACCAAGGATACATAGTTAATGGGCTGAGATGAAATGGTTTTATTAGCTGAGCCCTCTGTAAGCACTCTCATGCACCGCTGACATTATACATTGCAAAGAGCTGCTTTCCTTAAATTGCAGATCTTTAGATGTAAATTCAAGAATGTAGTAAATAATTGTCTGATGCTAAATGAACACTTGTAGTCTGTGCATTCACAAGTTAGCTGAAGTGTATAATTAAGATCCACATTTGAGTATGGCTTATTACATCACAAAACAAAGCGGGCCATAGGAATGGGAGTGATTTTGTAAGGAGTGATAAAGTTTGCTAGAGGTTACAATGACAGGTAATATATTTAATATTTTGAGTTTGGAAAAATTATATATACATTGATAATTATGAATGTTTTCTATGCATGTCAGATAATATTTTCAATAAGGCAAATAAAAGCTTAAATAGCTAACAAGTTTCTTTTGGAATACCAAAGTATGTTCTTGACCAAATTCAACGAACATCACATTTTGTGTCTATATAGTGTAAAAGATAAAATATACTTTCATTGTTTATGTTTATAAATTCTCAACTTCTTAAGATAATCATTGCCCAAAAGGAATCTAGCTGCCTATTTTATTTTATTTTATTCACCCCCAATTCTGATTTATAATTAGCTGAGGCTGATGCTATGTTTAATAAAATGTATTTGATATGTCCACTTTTCTCCTAATCAGATTGCCACTTCCCCATTGCAAACCACACACATTCGTACATGGATTTCTGTTGTACTCTCTTCATTAGCCTCATAGATTTTATTTATCTCTTTCCTTTATTCCATTAATCACCAGAGTAATCTTAAAATGTAACTTAGAAATGGTTCTACCCAGCTGTTCTTACGTGAGAACTTAAGTTTCGATCATCTTTGACTGTTATTGTCCTTTTGTGAGCAACTTATAAGTCGTATCAAGAGTTCCCCTGGTTCCATAATAAGTGGCCCCTAAGCAACAGGCAGAACACCATTCTTTAAAGGATCTCTCTTACTCAATTTCACTTGTGCAGAAACCCAGTGAGGTAGCTACTACCAAGAAAGTGAGATTTCTAAGCTGCACGGTCAGTCTCATTCAAGTAGGGACGAAGGCTGGGATCACATGTAGGAAGTTGTAACCTCAAAATTGTGTCCCTAAAAATATGAGGCTCCTAGTAAGTCAAGTAAGCTGCCCCCTGAATTCAGATTTCTTCTCCTCCAGTCGTCAACATTCACTCAATATTCGCCCATTTCAGTTTGTCAAGAGTGTTCTGCTAGATAGTAGGAACAGCAAGTGAAGTCACGACCCCCAAAGCAGCCAAATGAATCCTTGCTGTTCCTCTCTCTTCCCTTATTAATATCCTGTGATGACTGTATGGTAAGATGTATGTAAGGCACAAACTTGTCGTGCCATTAAATGATTTTGTTACTTCCAGTGTTTGCTCAAAGGAATGAATATCCATTTCTCTTTGTTGAATGAATATCCGAATCTCTTTGTTGTTGTGTGGCGTATGTCATTGTTTCAGACTTATGACTGGAAGAGAGAGGGAATCTCGCACCTTTAATACGCCTATCCTGCTGTGGAATCTGGAGAGGTCATACCCAGTTTGCAGTAACTATAATAAGTCTTGAAAGTAATAGTGAGTTGGCTCCCTGGCAAATCCTCTCAGTGCTAAGTTCCTAAGCTACAAATGCTGAAGAACATTGATATGTTAGTAATGCTCTTCTTGGACCATTATGACTACTGATGAAAGGCAGCCAAAATATACCCCCCTCCCCCAAGTACCTAGCAAGAGTGGCATATTGAAAACAAGACTTCTTCTGCTCTAAAATAGCCAAATAGAGATTATCAAGAGCCTGAGCCATTTGTAAGTGGACTTGTGTCAGAGTCTCTCTCTTTGTGGCTAGCCTCTGCAGCCAGGGGATTTGTCAAATCAAACCATCCTCGGACGAGTCTTGCACCTTCTCTGAACTTAAGAAAAAGTCACTTCAGAAATATTATGTTCATCAATCTTGTCTTTCCCATCTTTTTGGGCTTTTGTGTATTCTACAGCCAGTCATATCATAGACCAGTGATGACCTGAGTACGGAATGGGGGAAATTTGCTTATAGCACAAGTTACACTAATGGCTCCTGAAAGACTCAAAGTCCTGGTGTAGAATGACACCTGTGCTGTTCCAGAGGAATTGCTCTTAATTTGACTGAGATTCTAATATTAGGTCCAAACTGCTGCAAAGCTTGGTGAGGGGCTACTTTCTAGGGACCCATTCAAAGAACTTTATCACTCAGTTTGGCAAAGTAATGTTACCTGCTAAACAACCTTAAAGCTTTCACATGACCCTTCATTGTGTTCAGACTGTCCACCTTCCTTCAAGTTTCTGTCCTCAACTCTAAAGTGAGCCTTGTCTTCATTCTAGGATGGAGACTGGTGAGGGGCAGGGAATGCTAAACCTCTGTCACCCTGAGGAGTACCTAATATAAGGTGGCAGCTGGTAGACTGTGACTGTCCCTACCACACTTATTACAACAATAAGATAAGTTCTAACACATCTAGATATTTTATTCTAGTTTAAATGTTTACTACTCTTTTTCAGTGTAATTATGAATAATGCCCCCTTTTAATCTCTAAAGAGGTGAGGTGGTCACATGGTCTACAGTCACATGGTCTACAATCTATGGTCACATGCTGTACAGTCCACAATCTTTGCTTTAAGATACTGAGCCATTTCTTACAATTCTCTGGCATAATGAATTCTGTAACAACATACTCCCACCACCCCACCACTCTCCTCTCACAGAACATTCTCCTCTCGGCCAGCTATATATATATATATTTTTTTGAGACAAGAGCCTCAAGCTGTCCCCCTGGGTAGAGTGCCGTGGCATCACAGCTCATAGCAACCTCCAACTCCTGGGCTCAAGCGAGTCTCCTGCCTCAGCTTCCCAAGTAGCTGGGACCACAGGCACCCACCACAATGCCCGGCTCTTTTTTGGTTGCAGCCTGTCATTGTTTGGAGGGCCCGGGTTGGATTTGAACTCACCACCTTGGGTGTACGTGGATGGCGCCTTAGCCGCTTGAGCCACAGGCGCCGAGCCTCAGCCAGCTATATTGATGCCTCTTGTGCACCTTCAGTTCACAAAATCGAATTGCTTTGTTTTAACAACGACAAATAAATACACCAAACACACATGTATGCAATTACACACAATCTTTATGGATACCCTATATGTATACATTTCATACATGTTTTATTTTTGAAAAAAGATACACACATAAATTTACATGTATACACACAACATATATGTATATGGAGAGAGAGAGGTGTGTGTGTGTGGTAATAAATTGTCCCCCTACTCCTCTCTCTCTCTCCATATATGTCTAAACACAAGGTAATAAATTGTCCTTTCTACTCCTTCTCTCTCTACATATATGTCTCACAGAAGGTAACAATTTATTATCTTCTGCTTAGACCAACACCTTCATTCTTCTCTTCTTTCCTTCCTTTCTTCTTTCCTTCCTTCCTTTCTTTCTTCCTTCCTTTCTTCCTTTTATTAAAATTCTTAAACTTGGAGTGCAAGTTTTATAGTGGTAAAAAGTACCTTGACTCAAATCAGTCCTCTCACTCAAAACCCTTCATGCCTGCCCACTGCACCTATGCTTAACACCGTCCACCAGGCCCTGGATAATCTGACTCCTGTACACTTTTTATGTTTGATTACCGGGGATTCATGTCCTTTCTTTGCCTCAACCAAATTGGTTCTTTTAGTTCCTTAATGTCACAAGCTACTTTCTTTCTCAGAACTCTTGATTTCTCTCCTGCTCTAGATCTTTCTTTCTAAATTTTACACCTAGAAGGCCATTCAGGGAAACTTTATTATCTTTTATCATCAATTATTCCCGCCTTTGTTCTCCATGTTTTCAAACCTTCCTTTCCTCCTGTGCTTAGCTGGAGTCCATGGAGAGAAAAAGAACCACTGGTTCACATTTGAATCCTCATCACTGTGGTAGGTTAACTTATGCACAAAATCGCACAAGGTAAATTTTAAGGGCTTTCAACCAAGAGGGCTAAAATCAGTACATATAGCAGGAATGCAAATATATGTAGTATCACTTCTTATATTTTTCTTCCCTACAGGCATATTCCTCCACTGAAAGCACCTCTTCTGGAATCTGTCTATAAAACAAAAGCTCCTAATAGGACTGAGTACATTGGATACTTTTTCTCCATACTTTGCTAAGAAGAATGTGAAAGCTATAACCCAATTATAGCTCAAGAATATGGGGAAAGGGGAAAGGAAAGGGAGAGAAGGGAGGAGGACGGATGGAGGGAGAGTAATGTTGGGACCACACCTATGGTGCATTTTACAAGGGTACATGTGAAATTTACTAGGTGTAGAATATAAGTGTCTTAATACAATAAGAAAATGCCATGAAGGCCATGTTAACCAGTTTGATGAAAATATTTCAATTGTATATAAAAGCAGCACATTGTACCCCATGACTGCATCAATGTACACAGTGATGATTTAATAATAATAAAAAAAGCTCCTATACATATGAATGAAGTTTCATAATTTCTGGGGATTAGCTATGAAACCAACATAGTAGCTTATGAACACTTATTTTCCCATTCCATATAATTCTGAATTTGACCAATGTTCCCACTTATTTAGGGGTCTAACATTGTCAAGACATAAAAATTGATCTCTCTGAGTTATGAATTTTCCTTTTGTCTCTGCCGTCTCGTGTTTATAGGACTCCAGTAGGACTGAGACATGGGTCATTTGCTTGTTAAGTTCTGTGTTCAGAGGATGGCTTTTTTTATGCATGGAGGAATTCTTTAAAGAGTTGATACAGGACGGCAGACCTCAAAAGTGGGGTCCAGCCTGAGGATCAAGGGAGTTCTTGGCCTTGCATAGGAAAGAATTCAAGATCCAACCAGCCCAGTGAGGCAAATGCAAGTTTATTACCTTTTTGAAGAAGAAAAAATAAAAAGGGAGGCTTCCCCATAGATAGAGCAGCAGTGATCCGCCAGAGCAACAGAGAGTGGTACTGTGTAAGTTTCTGGAGTTTTACTTTGTATCTTCTGTCTTATTTTACGTTAAGCAAAGGGAGGATTATTCATAAGATTTCTGGGGAAGGGGTATAGAATTCCCAGAACTGAGAGTTCCTTCCCTTTCCAAACCATATGGGCTAACTTCCTGGAGTTTCCACAGCATTAATAAACCATTATGGCACTGGTAGAAGTTTCTTTTGATGTGCTAGTAAGTTATAAGCAATATTTAAGGAGGAGTGAGGGTCACCTGAGGTCATCTTTTGGGGGCCATCTTGGTTGTAGTGGGTTGGGCTGGCTCTTCCACCCTTTCTGTTTTATCAGAGATCTTGGTTCAGGTCTTATGACTCCTTATGAAGCAGGACTGACAGTTTTTCCTATCTCGGAAGGAAGATTTGAATATTATAAAAAGCCATAAAATAATTCCATTTGATTTTTTTTTTCTTTCTAAACTGGGTGCACTTTCCTAGTGTCTGTGCATTTGCCCTTCTTGGTTATCCTAGTTTTTGATCTTGAAGTTGCAGGTAGTTTTTACTTCTCCTTGAAGAGGCTGAATTCTTTCACTATCTCCCCACTGACCCCCTTACCTAAAGATCTTAACACTTCACCATCCTCTTAGGAAGCAATTCGACTGCCTTATTTTGGTGCTAACACCTCATATAAACACTGCTTTAATATGAGATAAAGAATACCTATGCACTAAGAACCTAATATATAACTTTACCTAACTTTAGACAATGAAATGTTAAGCTTATTTCTTATCATACAGTCTTCTTAGGAGCTGCTAGGCACCTTTGTATGACTAGAGATCAATAAATTATTTCTCTTCTCTGCTTGAAGTTTCAAATGAGAAACACATTTGAGAGATGGAGCTAGAGGTATTTTACAAGGTTGACTGCTATTTATTATTAGACTGATGAACCTTAAGACGTGGATATATGTGAGAGGTTCACCCAACAGAATTCATCGGTTTCAAGGTAAGAAATACATGTCAACCAAGAAAAGGAGGGAGGAGTAGCAGTACTTACTTATTATAAAAAATTTTCTATGATTTCTCTCTTTTTGTATTTCAAAATAATCCCTTAGCTTTTTAATTAAACTAGTATATAATTTATTACTATAGAGTGATTAAAATATGCACTCAGAATTTTTCTGAATTGGTAAACTTTTATATTTCTAAGTCTTAGGCTAGTGGTTCTCAACCTTCCTAATGCTGCCATGTATTTTCATTGTTAGAAAGGGGCCGCGACCCAAAGGTTGGCAACTGCTGCCAATATCAGTTTTTATTGTGAATTCTAGCATAATGATGAGTCAATATACGTAAATCTTGTTGTAAAAGGCACAAACCCCACATAAAACCACTGCTGGGTATATTTTAGAAAGGTATTTGTCTTTAACAGGCAGTGGTTTCTGCAAAACAAGCCGGAAAGAAAAGTGACTTCTTTCATCTAAGAGATCATTTCCTATTACAGTGAAACAAAGTAATTGCATTTTGACAACGGTTCTATTAGCTTCACATAGGGGGATTAAAAAACACATGGTATCTGTTCTTTATTTATTTATTTAAATCATATTTTGCAGTACACAAAAAATGTTTAATGTATTCCTTTGAGGAGATACTATAGCATGTTGTTCATCTAGAAGTGATTCATTGAATTTTCATTTACTTGTTGTGTTTGTTTATTAGCTGTTCTAAAAGATCATACACATACGTGTGTGTCTGTGTGTGTATCTCAGTTATTAAGTATGAAATGCCTTATAGCTACTAAATTTGACAGTTCATATCTCTGACATTCACTTTGACACTCCTTTTCTTTAATTATGAACATACATTCTCTTGGCTCAGCGCCTATAGCTCAAGTGGCTAAGGCGCCAGCCACATACACCAGAGCTGGCAGATTTGAATCCAGCCCGGGCCTGCCCAACAACAATGATAACTACAACCAAAAAATAGCCAGGTGTTGTGGTGGGTGCCTGTAGTCCCAACTACTTGGGAGGCTAAGGCAAGAGCATCTCTTAAACCCAGGAGTTGGAAGCTGCTGTAAGCTGTGATGCTATGGCAACTTACACAGGGTGACAGCTTGAGACTCTGTCTCAAAGAAAAAAAAAAAGTACATACTCTTTCTTTCAAATTTGAATTTTGGCTATGTTGGCTATGATTATCTTTTGAACTTTTTAAAAGCCATTTTTTGTGACAACATAGATAAGTAATAAATTCATCTGATTTTTCAATATCAGTTTTTTAGCTCAAAATATCAACCAAGTGTTTGGGAAGGGTGTGCTAATGGAAGCATACTACATGGTGGTTTGTGAAGTCCTGTTCTGTTGATATGAATCCTGAAAATGAGCCAGGGTGACCTGTGACCAGGGTGGATAATGATGAGCTGAAAAATGGGGTAGAAATAAATCCATCTCACCTTTGAAAGACTTAGCCGCAAAGTTTGGCATTACCATTCCAACAATAATGGCTCATTTAAACAAATCAGCAAGATGAGAAGCTAGAGAGATGGGTTCTACGCGTATTAAACCAGTGCCAAAGAGAAATTGTCCTGAAGTTTGTCTTCTTTGCTGACTTGATGTATACATTGTATTGCTACACGTCATAACAATGGATTCTTTTGACAATCACAAGAGTTAAGCACAAAGATTAGATAAAAATTCAGCCCAAAACTGAATAATTAACCCCCCAAAGATAATGGTGTCTGTTTGATTGTCCACCACAGATATTATCTAGTCTTTTTGCTTCATGAAACCTGGCCAGTTGATTATAGTAATGTCTCCTACAACCCGTTAGAGACAGTGATGAGGATGCCTGCGATTGAGCAGCTGAGATTGGTCACTTAGAGATAGGGCAATCATCTTGCAAACAGTGCTCCACTCGAACATATGTCTTACAAACAAAGCTGCTCAAACTACGGTAGCTGGACTTGGAAACTGTCATCTCCCATGTTCACCAGACTGGCACCAATACTACCATTTCTTCTAGGCTTTGGATCACTTCTTGCAAGGAAAAATATTCAATTCTCAACAAGCTGTGGAAAATGCTTTTCACAATACCATCATTACTTGCCTGCCAGGCTTCTTTGCTGCTGGTATAAACAAACTACCAGAAAGAGGGCAAAACTCTGTCGATTGTTTAGGTGTATGTTTTGATTAATTGTAGTGCTTCTTTTTTGTGATATAATAATCTAAACTTTTGTTTTGATATTGGTCATTTCAGATCTAATAAACTAATAAGAAAGTTTCAAATATTTACAATCAACATTTCAAAGTCAAACTTTACTTTGAATAAAAGGTAACCCTTGTCAGCAAAATGTTGAATGCATTCATCAGTAAAGGAATCACTTGCAGGTCTCTGTAGCTCCCCCCTCTCCCGCATTTATTCCTCTCTGTATCTTCAGTAACTCTTCCCCAACTTCACTGTCTGTCTCAGCAAGACTGAAATTCTCCGTCCTCATGGAAAGTGCCTCCAGGTACAAAGCCTGCCATGTCACAAGGCTCATTTTATTCGTCTCTTATCTTAGAGATCCCAGTCCTTCTGTCTTCTGTCTGCAAACATATTTCATATGGTTGATGAAGTTTTCTAGTTGTTTGGGATGGGAGAGCTAGTATGATATGAATTTTCCTCTTCACAAAATGCAAAAGGCCATAGCTATTAACATTGATTAATTTGCATAAAACTAAATTATTAAGCTTTGTTAGTACTTCAAAGAAGCCAAATGATTTTCAAATTGGATTAACTTTTTTTAAAGTAAATAATTAAGACATCTTAATAAGTGATGGTGTTACATTTTCTTTTTTCCTTAAGGAGTTAAACAGAATAAACATTTAGAAAATATTCCAGCGCTAATAAATTACAGAATAATGTGAACAAATAATTGGTATTTTTATCTTGTTCCATACTTTAAAATGAATGGCTCTAATAATTTTGGTTTTAAATGATTATTGGAATTTTAGTGTGAGATAAGGTTTTGTTTTCCTTAAGAAAATATTCTATGACTATCAAGAGAAATTAATTTTTCAAATGTCTTTTCAGCATCCATTAGTATACTTGTTTACTTTTTTCTCTATTAAATTATTGCTTTATAAAATCATTCTGATATTCCTGAAATAAATTCTACTTGATAAAAAGCATTTATTATTCTTTAATAGCTATTGCTAATATTTTATTTTGGATTAATTGTATCCCCATTTATATGTGAAATGAGCTCATATTTCATAATGAAACACGGTCAAAGAATAGATTTATATGGTTTTATTAAATGAATTGTCCATTTATCCATATTTTACTTTTAAAAAGTTTATATGGAAATGGAATATATATTCCTTAAAAAAATGAGAGAACTTTTTTTTTAAACTGCTCAATAAACTCCACATATATGCAGGGGATAATTTATGAGTACTGACATATGTATACACCTATGAAACCATCACTACAAAATTCAGATTAATTAATATCCATGCATTATCTTGCTTATTTCCAATCCCTCATTTTCTTTCCTCCCCAGGTAATCATTGATCTGTTATCTGTTACCATAAATTTGTATTCTCTAGAGCTTTATGTAAATTGAATCATGCGTTTTAAGTTATTTTTTTCTATCTCTAACACAACTAAATTATTTCGGTAACCATATTTTTATCGATGTTTTACTGTTTTCTATTACTAAATAGGTAGTAGTAGTATATTCTATTACCGGATGAAGAGGGTCCAGCCACCTGTCACTGTCCAGCCAATGCACAGAAACTGGGTTTAGGCCCAAACAAGCTTTATTATCAGAAGGCCAGCGATTCTGGAGAACGATGAGGGTAGCCTCTCAATTTTATTCTTCAGTCGCAATTCTAATAGTTTTTATCATCCGACAATGCAAAATGTTTAAACAACAGAAAGGTGATTTTCACTTAACAAAATATCTAAGAGAATCATTCAAGGAAGCATCCTGTCATCAAAGTAACCTTTACTCTACCAATGTCACAACACCTGTTGCCTATTTGTGACAGCTTGCTCAGGTTTCCTGGGGTAAACATCCTCACACTCATGGAGAAGCCCTAACTCAATGATTAGGGAAGAAGTGTGGGGAAGAAATTGAACTCAGCAGACGAGGTCAGCTGACTACCTCAGCTCAGCTCCTCTGTCTTGCAGGCGGCTTCCCTGGCTTCCCTTCTATGGACATACTACAGTTTTTTTGTGATACCAAAGATATTTTCATCTGTTTAGTTTTGGCTAGTAAAAGTAACATTGCCATGAATATTTGTCATTTTGTAAATACGTGCTTTCATTTCTCCCAGCAGAATTCTTGGTTCTGTGATATGTGCATAGCTAAACGTTTAAATAATCTGCTAAACTGTTTTCCGAAATGGTTGTACTGACTTAGCCTCCTGTAAGCAATATTTATGAGTTCCTGTCTCCGGTGCTTCCTAACACATGCAGGGAGTTCGCAGGATGTGTGGAGAAGCATTTCATTGTGGTTTTAATTTGCTTTCACCAGATGCTGATGAAGTTGAGCATCTTTTCTACAGGATTTTTTTTTCTTTTTGAGACAGAGTCTCACTATGTTGCCCAGGCTAGAGTGCCATGGCATCATCATAGCTCACAGCAACTATTGGGCTCAAGTGATCCTGTTGTCTCAGCCTCCTGAGTAGCCGGGACTACAAGCAAGTGCCACATACCCAGCTAGTTTTTCTATTTTTAATAGAGACAAAGTTTTACTCTTGCTCAGGCTGGTCTCAAACTCCTGAGCTCAAGCAATGCACCTGCCTTGATCTCCCAGAGTGCTAGGATGACAGGCATGAGCCACTGTGCCCAGCCACCACAGGCTTATTCTCCAACTCCTATCTTCTTTTGGTGGAATATTCATTCAGTTTGTTGCTAATTTTTATTACTTTGTGTAAAAAGTGAGTTGAAGAGTTCCTCATATATTTTAGATGCAACCTCTTTTTCGGCCATATGTTTGGCAAATATATATTTTTTTCCAGTCTGTAGCTTGCCTTATCATTTTTATAACAGTATCTTTTGGAAAACAGAGTTGTTGTTTTTAAAATTTTGATGAAGTCCACTTTTCCCTCCTCTGTATTTTTTGCTTTCTGTGTTTTATTTATGAATCCTTTGCCAAACTCATGGTCGATAAGATTTCCTCTTGTTTTCTTCTAAAAGTTTTATCATTTTAGCTTTTATATTTGCAATCTATTGAAAGTTAACTTCTATATATTCTATGGTAAGCTTTGAGGATGCTACTTACATAATTATTGAATTTTTATAAGCATAGCTATCCAATTGTGCCAAGGCCATTTATTGAAATGATCATCTTTCACCCACTGAAATGTCCTTTCTGCTGTGTATTTGCTCCTGGTTTTTGGTAAGTTTCCTAACAGGGATACATTCATTAGAACTTAGCTAGACTAATGACGAGCTCTCTCTCCTTTCCCTCTGTTGGTCTTCCTGTTTAACTCTCTTTTTTTCCAAGTAGCTCTGTCATTTCTGAATTTCTGCACAGCAAACTGGGGCCATTCTGGCCACCCCCCATTTGTAACACCTTTTCTTCACCTCAGGGAGACTGCCAAGCTGTACTTGGGTTTCATTTCCTGGCACTGCAGCCTAAAAGTACTCCTGGGAGTGAGCAGAAAGTAAGATGGGGCTCACCTCACTTGCTTGTTTCTCTCAGAAGTTACATTTCTACACTGCTACCTGTCCAATGTTTGTAAACTCCAATTTCTCATATTTTGGCCAATTTTTTTAGTTGTTTACTTGAGGGAGGGTCATTGTTACTCTGTCAGGGCTAAAAATAGAAGTGATATAAATGCATCATCATCAATGCATTTATAATCAAGTAGGTTTCACACCTAATTTTAAGATAGATTAAACTTTTAAAGGGTGTTAAAAGGTGTTTTTCTATGATTACTTGTCTGTTATTTTTTTAAACTCATGACTCTTGTTTGATAGTCAGTTTCTTTCTCTGAAGAAAATCATTAAGCATATTTATGTTGAATAGCCTGGGATTATTTATATTGCTACTTTAACATAGCTACCGTGTCTCTAATTATACTCTCTTTCTTAGTTTTCAGTTTTGGTGGCTTTTTTCTTAACATCTTTGATAAATTAAATAAAGTAGAGGCTTGTCTTAGCTATTGCCTTTCTCAAAGACAGAGTTCTTAGCTATAGTTTCCTTTTTTTCTCTTTTTAGAGATAAAGTCAAACTCTGTCACCCAGGTTGGAGTGCAGTGTACAGCCTAGAACTCCTGGACTCAAGTGATCTTCCTGCCTCAGCCTTTCAAGTAGCTAGGACTTTAGGTGCATCTTCATGCCCAGATAATTTTTTTAGATAGGGTCTCACTATGTTGCCCAGGCTAGGCTGGAACTCTGACCCCATGCAATCCTCCTGCCTCAGTCTCCCAAAGTGCTGAGATTTTAGGTATGAGCCACGAGGCCCTTGTCTGGAAATTGTTTTATCCTTTAATCTCTGCTTTTGTCATTATTGAGTTTCCCTCCAGCTTTTGGCTGGTTTTATTGCCCCTCCCTTTATTACTTAAGCTGTGTTCTGAAATTTAAGCTTTTTTTTTTTTTTTTTTTTTTGGCCCGGGCTAGGTTTGAACCCACCACCTCCGGCATATGGGGCCAGCTCCCTACTCCTTTGAGGCACAGGTGCTGCCCTAAGCTATTTTCTTCTTATTCTTATTAAATAGTAGAAGTATTCCGTATAGTTACAACCCTTCTGATTTGATATTTATTATTGTCATTCATTCTCACTAATTTCTAATAATTTATGTGCATACTTTTAATTTTGTTGTTTAAACAAGAAGTACTTTACACATGCTATACATTTTTTGCTTTTTTACGTTTTTCAATGCATTTCCTCAATTCTTGAATGCCAATTATTGTAAAACGAACCATCAGTTTACAGTATTTTGAAGGGAAAATAATACTAATTATTGTGATTCATGCTCCAATTTTGAACCTAATTTCTTTACATTCTCTAATGGAAGAGTTTTTTGAATCACCTCTGGCCATCAGAATTCTATATATTATCACATCAGTGTAAAACTTCTCTAAACCATGGCATTGAAGAAGCAATCTTCTTTATACAATATATATTTTTAATTTCAATGCTTTATTAGCAAAGTATTTAAAAAGGCTTTTGAAAGTAAAAATTAAGTATCCAAATGTGGGCTTAAATTCGCATACATGTACTGCTAATTTAACATCCCAGAGGCAAGTATATTTGAAAAATCAGACTCAAAAAGTACAATAGAATAAAATTTACCTGTTCCAAAGTCATAGTCCAAATTTAAATTTTCAAGTTTCTTTCCTATCCCTTTTCAGACCTATTTAAAAATAAGGAAATATTACAAGCTTTTAATTCATGACTTTGAGTCTCTGGTACTTTGGTATCTCTCCCAGAGCTGAAACTAACCACAGAGGAGGCAGTATCCGTCAGTAGTGTCTTATTCCCTTGGTTCTGTTGTGGTGGCCTAGAATTGGCCACTTCAGCTTTGTCAGGTGGTTAAAGTTGACTTGATCTATATTGGGCGATGAGTTCTTTAGCGCCCTCTCCCACCCCCAGTGACTGTGTTAAGTAAATTCATCTCTTCCAACTGGTTACCTAAGCAGTTTTCTTGACATGTAGGCATTGGCAGTTCACCTTTAGCTTCTTCTTGCTAAGGGAGTGTCCACTTTCTAAGAAATTCTCCTGGCCGTCACCTCAAACAACTCCAAGATCATTCTCCCTTACATGGCTCACATCTGGCTGATGAAAAACACTCATGTATCCTTTGTTCCAATGAACTCTTGACTTTCAAACTTCTCTGAATTCAGAAATAAGCATCACCTTGCTCTATAATTGGAACAGTGAAACAAATGCAGTCACCAGCATTTAGATTTCTCCAACTCAAGTCAGAAATCAGTTCATTAAGACTTTGCCTCTATCCCAACTTCAGGGTAAACACACCCCGTTTGTAGAATGATTTCTTTGAACATCATTTCTCTGAATTTAAGGTAAGAAACAATATTTCTCGACTCAACTCATGGATATTATATGCAGACTGAAAGTCTTTTACAAATGTCTCTCTCAGCGTCTCCATTAATTTCAAAAGCTAGATACTGGTTGTTAGTTAAGGTTCTCCAAATTAGTCTTCAGGACTCTCATTATCAAGCCCTGCTTTGGTGGCCATACACCCCACTTTGGGATTCTGAGAGAAGCTGGCACTTTTTTTTCTTGGAGGCATAATTGAGTTAGAAATGGAAAGAGTCACAGTTTGACATCCTATTATATTACTGTTACAAATACCTAAATTGAAGGGGCCACTCTGTGAAGAGTTCTATTAAAAGTATGTCTGATTCGCAGATGTGTAGGAAATGACTGCTACACTATGACTTGCTTCCTCTGTGGGCCAGCTAAAGCTTTTTAGAAGTGATTTTAAGACTTGCCTTAATTCCACAAAATCTAAAATGTGGAAATTTGTAGAATTCAGAATAGATAAAATATGGCCATTTTAATTTTTATCATACCATAGTTAGACAATACAACCCAGACAATTAATCTTTTGGAATCTATTGAGGTTTCTATGTATTATTTCCTACTAATTTTCACCTTGTGGCATACACAGTAAATGGCAATGATTATATGCCACACCAAGATTAACAGAGCTGAGGCTATTCACCTATCTGCCTTGGGGCTGAGGAAATCAATATTTGAACACATCTGTAACCCATCTGTAGTATTCTTTAGCAAGCTCGGTTTTAATGTGTGATCAGTTTCTGGGATATATTACGTTGGAAATTCATAACTTGATTTCATAATGTAATACATATATCTTAACATTATGTGAGTGTGCATAAATATATAGCATTTATATACCCAGTATTTAATTGCACACGAACTTCATGGCCACCCTGTATATTTATTTGCGTGTGGGTATGTGTGTGTATACAATCACTGGTACTTCCCTGGCCTGTTTTATCCTTCTCGGAACAAAGAAGTTAGTCTGTTACAGATTACATAGCTATTGAATGCAAGCCAATTTACTCATGTGTGCTAAAAGTATTTTGTTTTCTCCTTTCAAGGCAATGTTATTTTTCAACACCGATTTATAGTTCTTAGAATTTTCCTGTAAAGTTTATCATTCAGCTATAGGTTATTGGACCCTAAGGTGGTAGCGTTTCAAGCTGATTAGAAGAAATACATCTTAGCTGGAGTTCCTGAATTTGAAATGTGTACAATATGTGAGTTGTCTAATTGGACAAAGACAATGTGATTTGGGCAGTATTTTAGGAACTAGTATCATTAAAGTTATTTGAGGGAAATTTTGGTATTTTTGTGTATTTCTGGGGCTACCATAATAAAATACCAAGGCTTAAATTACAGAAATTTAATCGCTCACAGTTTTGGAGGCTAGGAGTCCAAGATCGAGGAGTTGGCAGGTTGTGTTTTTCCTGAGGCCTCTCTCGTTGGCTTGTAGATGGCTTCCTCCTGTGACTTCATATGGCCTTTCTTCTGTGCATTCAAGTCCCTGTGTGCCTTTGTGTGTCCAAATACCATCTTCTTATAAGGGCATCTGTTAGATTGGATTCAGGCCCATCTTGACGTTCTCATTTTAACTTAATCACTTCTTTAAATAGAGATTCTATTAATAGTGACTTCTTTAAAGAGTGATCTCCAAATATAGTAACATTCTGAAGCATTAAGTATTAAGATTTCAATTGTTAGTTTTTGTGGGGACAAAATTCAGCCCGTAATTATGAGCAAAGGGTTTAGAAGATATAAATAGTAATCATTTGCTATTATTGCATTCCTTTTTTTTTTTTCTTTAGACAGAGACTAACTTTGTCATCCTGGGTAGAGTGCTCATAGCTCACAGCAACCTCAAACCCCTGGGCTCAAGTGATTCTCTTGCTTCAGCCTTCAGAGTAGCCAAGACTACAGACGCATACCATCATGCTCAGCTAGTTTTCTATTTTTAGTAGAGACAGGGTTTTGCTCTTTCCCAGGCTCTGTGGCTCTCATCTGTAGCCAAATCCTTGCACTCTGGGAAGCTGAGGTGGGTGAACTGCCTGAAATACTATTCCTTCTAATAACAGGAACCTTGTTTCTTGGGAGCACCCCCCTTCCATGCTTTATTATGTGATTACTTCAACTTTCACAAGAGTGAGTATGTATTCACTATCTGGCTTATTATGGTACCAAATATCTTTAGGTGAAATGATTTGCTGCAGGTGGACACATTATTCAGGCTACAATAATATGTGTCTTCACTGTGACTTTTTAGCTAGAACTATCAAAAAGTTTATGTAGAGAGATTAGGCTGGACTATACCTCAGTAATCAGTGAACACAAAACATTGTAGATGTAACAACAAAATTTCAATTCTTACTCAGATGAAAGGTTCAAAAAGAAGTGAGAAGCTTTCTAGGCTATCATTTTCACTCAGCAATCTAGTTGCTTTCTTTTAACAACAACCAGTTACCATGGTTCTCACAAGAGGTAAAATAAAGCTGAGAGGGTTGAGCAGTAATTCTTACATGCGTTAAACTGGAGTCATGTTTCTTCTCAAAGGCCATTGGCCAGAACTAGTCATATGGCACTGACATTGGAAGGCTGAGGATGCTGGGGAAATGCACGGGTATGGCTGAGAAGTAAACATTTCTTTTACACACTTTAAGAGTAATGTAAGGAGGAGTTGCTATTTTTCATGATTTTATGAATGAAGTAATTTTTATTAGTATACGATGTGCTAAACATGCAAAAAGATGCAAAAATGAGAGACCAGACCTTAATTATCTTCTTTCAGCCTTTTATTTTATATTATCATCTGAATAAAACCATGGTGTCTGCCATTAATAAATTATTAGTGTTATTATTAATTTAGTTTCTTTTGCATCTGGAAGCAACTGATGGAGGTCTTCATCAAACAAAATATTGATACATTATCATTTTTAAGTGTTAATACATTATAATTCCATATTTTATATTTTTCTGATAAACTTAATTTTTGATAGTTTTTGTCAATGTTGTATTCATATATTACAAATGTTTTAAGTTAATTTACTATTTAACTTGTTTCACTTAACTTAATTCCCTCCCTCTCTTTTTTATTTTCACATTCTCTGTTTATTACAAAATAGCTTTTGACTTCACAAATTTTTCCTTATTCTCCATTTTGTGCTTCGCGTTTGAAGCTGTGCATTTATTTCTACTTATGTGGTATAGTGAACACTATAAAGTCCTTTTTAATTTAAATAAATTTACAAAGACAAAAACTTAATTTCTCTATTCCTGTTTTTGAAAATAAAATATCTCCAGAGTATTTTAAATCCTTTTCCAGTTTCTACATTATTTTCATAAGATGTTTAGCTAATTAAAAAATTTGTCCTTATTTTAATTTACCTTTAAAGATTGTTAATTTAGAATTACTATGATGTTGCTAATAACTCTACCCAGTTGTTTTTAGTTTTTTGTGCATCTCACTTCTTTTCTTGATTTATGTTCTTAAAATGCAAACTGTGGTATAGTAACCTACTTCAGTCTGAAAAAAATCTCTTTATTTCACCCATATTCACTTAAAAGGTTTAACTGAGGATAGAATTTCAGATTGATTTTTTTTGTATTTTTTTTTATTATTGAATGGTAACTATGTACATTAATGCACTTCTGGGGTACAGTGTGAGGTTTTCACATACAATCTGAAGTACTTCCATCAAACTGGTTAACACAGCCTTCATGTCATTTTCTCAGTTATTGCTTTAAAACATTCACATTCTACTCTTAGAAAGATTCACCTGTACCCCTATAAGACAAACCTCAGAAGCGAGACGGGGTTTGCAGGCACATGTTTTGAAGTAGATTAGGAAGGACCTCAGCATGGATTAGTGAGGAGCAAGGTGACGCCTGTGTTTGTGCAGCATCAAGGTGGATGTAGTGGCTTCTACTAAGGTGGGAGACACGGAGGGAGAATTCAAAGGAGAAGATCAAGGCTCTTTTTGGACAACTAAGACTGAGGCCTCTATGTGAGAGCCACAAGGAGATGTCCAGAGGTAAGCTGGACGTATAAACCTGGAACTTATGAAAAAGGAAACAGAAGTCCACATCTTATGGGGAATATTTACATCTCATCCATGGAGACAGATGGATGAGATTTCCTGGAGACAAACATTCTACATGGAAAGAGGAGAGGGCTCAGGGCTCAGCTTTGAGGCATTTGCTATTTAGAAGTTGGCACAAAGAGGAGACGCCCAGAACAACCAGCCCTGAGAAGGAGCGGTCAGAAATATGAAAGCAAATCAGAACCGTGGTGCTGTAGATCCCGTGGAAGGCGAGAGTTTTGAGAGAGAGTGTGCTCTGCATGGCCAGAGATGCTGGGAGTTCCTGCCTGGAGGATGAGACATGGAGCACACACATTTGTGCATGTGTGAAACAGACAGAGGTAACCTTGGCAGTGGATTCAATGATGTCATGGGGGATAATAGACTCCAGGTGGGAACAAGTTAGTGGGAATAGGGAAGGGGGGAATTGAATAGCTCTGTGTAAACATCCTTTTTCCCATAGCTGTCATCTCTCTTTTCTCAAGATTCTGCGTGCATGTACAAATGTACACAAATGTACAATGTAATTTCTCTTCCTTTATGCCAAAGATGCTTGAACTTTTATTACTTTGTATTTAATGATATATCATGGACATTTTTTTATCTAGGTTTCTTTATTTTAACTGCTGCATAGTACACACGAACCTTGTATGACTCCTCCCTACTTGGTTTAGCCATTGGAGTTATGTCTCATATTATATATGATGTGGCATTTGTAACATACATTGGAATTGTTGTAATGAAAGGCATGGCCCTCTTTAACATTTGAACTAACCTGCATTTCTGACAGCGACACGTGAAGTTCACTGCTTACTCATAATTTAGTCAACTTCAGACATTGCTGGTCTTTGCCTTTTTCCTAATCTGATATGTTAAAAATGATATCCAACCACAGTTTATATATACACTTACATAAATTCACAGAACACAAAATGACAATTTTTAAAGTATACAATTCAGGGAAATTTATTGTATTCACAATGTTTGGAAATCACCACCCATATTAAATATCAAACATTTTTATCATCACTGCCCATCATTCAATCACTCATAATTTTCTTCTTACACAGATCCTGGCCACTACCAAACTGCTTGCTGACTTCCTGGATTACCTGTCCTGAATATTTCTATAAATGGAATAACAAAAAGTATTTTTGGTGGATTCTAACACTTAATAACGTGGTTTTGGGGGCCCAACAGTGGCACATACCAGTACGTCAGCAGCACTGTTCACTCTTCCTCCCTATCCACACCCTACAATTGGTTTATCCAGTCATCCATTGACCATCCATTGATCATTCATTGATCAGCCATCGACAAACATGTGGATGCTTTTCACCTTTCACCTATTATGAAATTTTGATGCTATGAAAATTTGTATATGATTATTTGTTTGAGCCACTACTTTCAACTTTTTAGGATATAGTATAGAAATTGAATTGCAGGGTCATAGGTTAACTCAAAGTATAGCTTTTTAAGGAAATGCTACACTGTTTCCACAATTGCATCATTTATGCTGCAGAGTATTTGGGGGCTCTGAATTCCCCACATCTGTGTCAACATTTATTCCTCAAGACCCGCTTTATTATTGTCACCTTTGTGTGTGTGGAGTGATCTCGTGAGGTTCCTTGACCTGCGTATGTTTATAAGGCTGTGGGGTTTTTTGGTGAGGATTTATCCAACTGCATCCATTTTATTTGAATAAAATGTTAACACAATATTTAAAACAAATATTCAGGTGGGGGAAAGGAAGAGCAGAGAGAGGGAAGGGGGGTGGGGTCTCAGAGTGTAACACACCTCTTGGGTGCAAGACATAATCGTAAGAGGGATTTTACCTAACAAATGCAATCAGTGGGACCTGGTTTCTTGTACTCTCACTGAATCCCTAACAATTAAACTATTCATTGAAGAATAGGAGATAAGTGAGTTTAGAAGACATACAAAGAGCAACAATTATACAAAAAATACTCATCATCATTAATCATGAGGGAAACACAAATCAAATCTTCAGTGAGATCTCTTCTCAATCTAGTTAGAATAGCTAATATAAAAAAACCCAAAGAGTCACTGATGGCAAGGACGTGGAGAGAAGGAAACCTTTGCACACCATAAGTGGGGATGTAAATTACTACAGCCATTTTGGAAGTTTCTCTTAAAATTAAACATAGAACTCCCACGTGATCCAGAGACCCCACCTGGAGTACATATCCAAAGGGGGTCAGTACGGTGAAGTGGTATCTGCCCTCCTGCATTTACTGCACCACTATTTGCAGTAGCCATGATATGGGACCATGTGTCCAGCAGAGGGTCAATGAATGAAAACTGGCATATATACAACGGAATGTTCTTCAGCTTTAAAATGGAATGAAATCCTGGCATTCGTGACAACTTGGATAAACCTGGAGGGCATTATAATAAGTAAAACAAGTCAAACACAGACAAATACTGCATGTTCTGGCTCATATATAGAATCTAAAACAAGTTATCACAGGAGTAGTGAAGAGAACTGGAGTTACAGAGACAGTGAAGTATAGGGGCAGGGGGAGACAGAGGAGGTGAGAGGGTACAAATTTACAATTGGGGAGAATACGTTCCTGTGTCCTATTGCAGCAGAGAGGGATCTAGTCAGCAGTAAAGTATCATAGGTTTTAAAATATCTAGAAGAGTGAGGCTGGGAGTGGTGGCTCATACCTAGAATCCTAGCACTCTGGGAGGCTGAGGCAGGTAGATTACTTGAGCTCAGAAGTTCAAAGACCAGCCTGGGCAAGATGGAAACCCTGTCTTTACCCCAAATAAGTAAATTAGCTGGGCATTATGGCAGGTGCCTGTAGTCTAAACTACTTGGGAGGCAGAGGCAAGAGGATTGTTTGAGCCCAGAAGTCTGAGGTGGCTGTGAGCTATGATGACACAGCACTCTGGCCAGGGCAGCAGGGTGAGACTCTGTCTTAAATAAATAAATAAATAAGTGTGTGTGTGTGTGTGTGTGTATCCAAATAATGGACTTTGCATGTTCCTAATACAAACCAATGATAAATGTTTGAAGTGATGGATATGTTAATTACCAATTTGATCATTACACAATGTGTATATTGATTGAAACATCACTTTATGTCCTATAAATACAATGATTATATGCCAATTAAAAATAATAAAAAGGTAAGTGAATATACATCATTGAAACAATATAAATTAAACTGTCCCCTTTAATAAAGTGAATTTCCATCTTTGGGTTCCAGCCAGCTAATTCGGATGGCTATAGAAATTATTAGTCCCTCTCACAGGACTTTATACTTGCAATTTTTGTGTTGAGTGGCCCCTAGAGCTCTGCTTTTCCATTTGCTGCTATCCATGTCCCTTCTATCCCAAACACACTGCATAGGTCTACGCAGTCGTCTGCCCTCACTTCAGAGAGGCCATTCTACTTTCAGTTCAGAAAGGAATTGGAAATTCCTTTCAAGACTTGAGAAGTCCTCAGCTTGAGGTTTAAAAAATTGTGTCACTAATGGAGACCATTACCCTAAGTGAAGTATCTGATGAATGGGAAAACGAACACTACATGAGCTCACTATTAGATGGGAACTAACCAGTGTGCACAGAGGAAAGTAAAACTAAGCAGGGAAATCAATTTTATTTTGAAATAAAATAAAAGTAAGTGCAAAATCTATTCTTACTATTGGTAAAAAAGGAAAAGGCAAACATTTTACATTTCTGTGGTCAAATAGCACTAATGAGACTGTTTGTCACTCAAATGCAGAATGAAAATTAGTTGACTTTCCCCCCCAAAGTTAGAGCACGTTATTTAACAGTCAGCAGACTATTGGTTTATAGATATTCACAGCCTCTGCTCTTTCTTATGCGTGACTCATAAACTGGGTATTTCTCCTTCTCTTCTTAGTTCTTGCTTTCCAGAGTATAAACCTTATTTAAATGTATTAAATTATTACCATCTTTGGTGAGTTTTGGAGATGGGAGCAGGAGGGACTAAAACAGAATGGGGCGTATGTGCTTCCAAAGAAGGCTAAGATTCAGTTATCTGAGGGAAAAAAAAAGAAGAGAAGGGAAAGAAAAGAGGATGGGAAAGAAAAAAAGGAAAAAGGAAACAATCATTCTATGGGCAGGGGCCTAGAGAGGGGTTAATAGCGAGAGGGCCTGCAGGGTGTGAGCAGTATGGGAAGCTAGAGGGCTGGGGTGGGGTTTCCTGGATTATAAATGGGACTGGTTTCAATGTCGTGTAAACGTGTCAATAGAGGGTGAAAGTGTATTTTAAATTCTTTTAGTTGCAATCTCTGTTATGCTAAATGTAATATCCAGTGATAAGCAGATTATTAAAAGTAATAGCTTATTTTTATGTTGCTTTATTAATTTTTCTTTTTAATATTCTTACTGGAATGAAAATACAATATTAAGGTTCTGGTAGATAACATGCAAATCCTGAAAATATGTTTGCTAACTCTAGTATGAGAGATTTAAGCATTTCACCAAGTCAGCACTCATGACGCAAAGCTCACATAGGCCTTCTTTGTGAAACATAAAAGTTATTGATAGTAAAGCATGGTTTTCCCATAAAAAGTTAATGCATTTTACTTCAATTTAACAAGACACCTCATATTTCTGTGTAAAAGTCTGCATGAAAAATATAAGAAGTAGGGAAACAGTATAGCTTCCATAGTGGGGCCAGCGTTCCCAGGGAAACAATAGCTCTGGATTCTACGTGTAAGTGGAAAAGTGGTTGTAAGGCAAGGCCCCCAGAATTAAGGTTAATTTAGGTTTTGATGATGATGCAGAAAATTCTGTTTTTTTAAAGGATTTCTCTCTCTCTTAATAATATGTAGTTCCCTTATATTTCCTCATATTTTCTATATGAAAAACTAAAAAAAAATTTAAATAACAAATGGTTTTTGTCTGGTTGGGCTGTATATGTACATATAATATTTCAGTTAAAAACAAGCAAACATTAATAGGGATTGCATTAAAATTGTATATTGCTTTGGGTAATATGGACACTTTAACAATGTTGATTCTTCCTAGCCAAGAATATGGTATTTTTTTCCATTTGTTAACATCTGCAGCTAGTTCTTTCTTAGAGTTTCATAGTTCTCTTTATAGAGATCTTTTACGTCCTTTGTTAGGTAAACTCCCAAATATTTCATCTTTGGCGCTACTGTGAATGGGAAAGAGTCCTTGACTGTTTTTTTGGCTTGGCTGCTGTTGGTATATATTATATAAAGGCTACTGATTTATGGGTGTTGATTTTGTAACCTGAGACGCTGCTATATTCCTTGATCACTTCTAAGAGTTTAGTAGTAGAAT